>JAZBGW010000306.1:0-29294 GCA_037464815.1 Mylabris variabilis | reverse complement strand
CACTATGTAAGAACTTTATTGAAAAATCAATAGAAAAATTAGAAAAAATGTTGTTACAAAATTATTGACAAATGAAAATAACAATCGTTCCATAGCACTCTATGTTTATATAAAAGAAAATATATTTTAATTTTTGCCTGTGGGATATGATTTAAAAAAAAATACTCTTTTGTTTTATATTTATGAAAATAGCTATAACAAGCCATACATTTTTGGAATCAGTAAAAAGTGTGAACTGAAAAATTAATAAATCAGTTATGGTTCCTATTTAAAGTTATTTAACATTTAATAGGGTAGTTTGAATCGACGAAAAAAACTATATAAGAATCAATAAATATCTTTCCAATATGTTTATAAACTTAAGAGATACGAAGCATTTTTAAAGTCCTGAAAAATCGAAAAAAAAGATGGAATAACTCGAAAACAAATGAATGTAACAAAAACCAAGTAGATCTTTCGATTAATCTCAAAAAAGCAGTACGAGATTGTGTTATCAGTTAATTTGTTCCATCACTGCTTAGATGAGATATTCTTAAATACCATCGAAAATAAGACACCCTGTACAACGCAGTAATAAAAATCTCATTGTAAATTACCTACTTAAAAATTCTCAATTCATCAATTAATTACAGTTGTTGGTTTTTATTTATTTTTCCACAGCGTATATAATTCGCTTTTATTTATTTTCAATTTTATAAAAACAAAATCGATACTCGACTGCTATATCTGACTAGAATTATAATGTTTGTAATCTACGAAAAAGCCTATAAATATATAATTTGCATGGATACTTTAGGAATTGTTCAAAAATGTATGCTCCAGTATTGTGTATGTTAGCCATAAATATTTAATAATTTGCAAATAAAAAAAAGTATAAACAATGCACATTTTTTTATTATTCAAACATCCATCGTAAAACAAATGCAAATGCTGAATGTTTAATAAATCATCAACCATCATATTTTAATATTGTCTAGGGTCTAGACGCTCTATTGTATTATACTGCTGTTTTCAAAAAAATATTAGATCATATTTTGGCTAATACTAAAGTCGAGAGTTTTGAAAATAAACACCGTTGTTTTAAAGCTTGTTCGGGATTTACAAAACTCTCATTTCAACTATTTGTTATTATTAATTTTTTTTTGTTTTTTGTATTTGTAGTTGGGTTAATGTGGAAATGCTTGTTCTGTTGTTTAAGCGGATATTCTAGAAACTATAGCAAACATTTGTAGCAAGCTTCTATAGATTTGGAGCTTTCTACTACAAATAGTTTCATATTTCTACTATTCCATCTCATTTCAGCTTCAAAGACGCTTTCATAACGAGCATCCAAAGGTTTCTTGTTTATTCATCTAAAATCTCGATGTGAACTTTTTGATTTTAATAATTTCTAAGCTAGTAGGTATATAGCGCCAAGTTTTTTTCCTCAATCGTTCCGTCTCTCTCCATGTCTTCTTATTATGTATCGCTATAAGGTGTGAACTATGTAGAACTGTGGAACAATTATTTAGACGAAGGCTCTTGACACGCGTCACGTCTTTATAAAGCTTGTACGATAAAGCTTAGACACACGTCGGTTGGTGTTAATGAACGACAAGTTCTCCTTACACTTGAGACTAACAATAAGGGTCGTAACTTGATACGAATATTCCCAACTTTGAAGGTGTCTTGGCCTCAATTGCGTCCAAATAGGATCCCTTTGGACACACCATACTGCAGCATCTCATTGTTATGCTAGCACGTTATTATACAAGAACATGACAAGATTATTCATATTTTTTTTCGTTCTTTTTTTTCAATTTAATCTCATACTAAGAGGATGATAACTAACGAAATTTATAAATAAGACAGATATACAATACCCCAGATACTGACCGTAGCCCAAAAGGAATGGCCAACAAGAGGCTTCTCATTAACTTTACATGTATAGCTGTCAAGTATTATAAATGGATATCAGAAATGATCTGACTGCTACTAGTGCATCAATAAATTAAAATTAAAAGAATCACAGCCGGGAGCTTATCGTCAGACAGGTGATAGTGTTGAATATTCAGTTGTATGCACCTACACACTCGTATCTTTTCCGTCTCTTGTTCGGTGATAAGCAAAGTTAATGCCATCAGTGAACGGAAACACGTTTTCTCCATTAAACCAAAGTCTTGGATCGTTTCTATTTAATTCGATCAACACACATGAATAAGATGACATGTTGTCTAACGTTTCCAATGCTAATTCAATTTAGTTTCAATTTTCTTTTCCTTCTTTATAACTGTGAATAAATATGACGGTTGCGTTGACGAATAACAAAGAAATACTTGCTATAATATTTACAGTCGAAGATTTAAGATAAGTGAAACAGTGAAGCAATCGATTTATTATTTATTCATATTATAAGATTCTTTATTGATAATTATCTTTATTTCACGACATCTTTTACTTTAGATAAATTATTGATTAGGTCATTAATTATTTGTAATCTTATTAAAAATTTCTAGATAATTTTGTACAATGACAGTTTTGATTATCTTGACTTATTAATTGAATACCTATGTATAATTCAATATACAGTCTATTAATTATTGTTTGTATTTCTTAATAGAAACAGGTAAATCGGGTTTTGATAAGCAAGCGCCAGTTTAAGCTTCTCTTAGGTCAACCGAATGACAACATCACCTGCAACATTTGATATTCTGACATAAAACCATGTTAGTAAACAATGTTTAATTCATGGATAAGATAACTACTGCAGAGAGTTTATAAAAGCCATGTTGAAATATTATTTAAATCAGTACGGTTGCCTATTGTGTGCCATCAGTTAGAATCCAGTCTAAAAAAAAAAACACTTTCAAGTTTGCCCTTTCTTCTACCTACCTATCTGTTATAAAAGTTTCAATTTGGAATCGGTAGAATTTGTGAATTTTTCTATTCTACTAAATTAAAATA
This sequence comes from Mylabris variabilis, assembly GCA_037464815.1. Lineage (NCBI taxonomy): Eukaryota > Metazoa > Arthropoda > Insecta > Coleoptera > Meloidae > Mylabris > Mylabris variabilis. The sequence goes on along the minus strand of JAZBGW010000306.1, from coordinate 26,351 downwards.
GAAGTGACGTCCAAAAAGCATCCGCGAATGGTGTGAAATGGCGTCAACTGTTGGTGGGTTCGGCGGCGGTTGTGATTAAAAAACTTACTAGCTTCGTATCATAAATCATATCAGGGATATTTTGAAACTTGTTCAAGAGTGGTTGAACATTTTACAAGGACGTTCCAATTATATTTTAAAGATGATAAATTAAAAACAATCAAATCTCGACTATAATAAAAGCTGAGGCTATAAACTGTGATGGATGATTTTCACTGAAATTTGACAAACATTTTAGCCTTTCGTTGAATGCAATAACAAAGTCAATAGTAGAGTGAATAATCCATGTAATTGACGATTATTCTCAAATTATCTTCAAGAAATCATTATCTAATTGCTTATTTGGCAGGGAAATGTTATTTGTATCGATATACGGCAAATATTTTGAAACTAATTGAAAATGGCTTACTACTAAAGGGCTCCTTTATACAGTGACATTCAACAAAGTAAATATTCGATACTGTAGTAAATTGGGTCCTTTCAATATTGTACATAACAAAGTTAGCATATAGGAGTCGATCGCTGTTGCAATACTGGTGAACAATTCAGTGGACAATTAGCACTTGGGAAATGGCGTTGTCGTCTCTATATGGGTCAAACTATAATTATAGCTAATGCCTTTCTGGCAGTCACTGCCACTCTGAACTAATAAACGAAAACCGACTACTGATTGCATTCTGATCGTATTAGATGGGGAACTTGGTTCGGGGACTATCCAAGAAGGAGTCCTTGATCTGATTAGTGGATAATATTGAGAAGCAATACATGTATAGACTACATTGCGTTTTGTCTAAGCGCTCGTATTGGGAATTATATACCCTCTCAGCATTTATACAAATAAATTATTTGAACATTAAATTTCTGCTATTTTTTCTTATTTCCAACAACAAACTAAAGCTCCAACAAACGCTTTTTATTTTAAAATATCCTAATAGGTATACCTACTAAACTCTTTGAAGTAGTTTAATTTCCACATGAAATTTACGCTTTGACTAGAATACCAATATCAAATTTGCTTAATTAAGTATAAGGACAGTACATCCACAATAAAGTATTTTAACAATACAAGCCACCCTTTGAAGGTGTTTTTATATATATAGGTCGTCTAGAAAATGTTCAACGAAATAACAATTATGTCTAAACCAGAAAATGTTTGTTAAAAATCCTTTACTCTTTACCTAAGGCTAAGCTATAAAAATGCTAAAAAATACTATCCGTTTATAATTAGATTTTCAACATAATTTATTTTCTTTTGTACGAGTCACCCTTCATTATTCTTCTATAATACATACATGATAGATATATGTATATGTATATATATCCCCCTGAGAAATATTAATTTAAGATGTAAAATTGGGATACATTTTTACATATTTATATATCCTTGAGGCGATGGAATTTTCAGTAATATACGCGGGGGAATCTATATGTCGATTGATGCGGTGCAAAATACATAATTAGAGGGTGTCAGGTGATGGTAAATGAAGTTGAGAACAAGGTCTTGCCTGAGGCTGTCAGCATTAGGGGTTGGTTAAGGAGAAACAAAGCAAATTCTGTGATGCAAATCGGTCTCGATAATACTACTTTGTTGTTTCGCATCCCTATTCACAAATTATCATACAGTACAACTGCTATTGATTAATTAAATTTAATTAATAGATGTATCAGACAAATTAGAGACGATTATATACTCATGTAAGAACAAAAAACCTTTGATATTCTTGTAACTCTGCTATAACAATCAATATAGAGATTAACACTTGGAAAATGTATATTGAGTTCTAAAAATGCTTATGAAAAAATTATTTACAAGCTCCAGTGATACAGCATCTAGTTCATCTTATAGAAAGCCATAACTTACTTGAAAGTTTCTTGTACAATCCCCCTATAGCCACCACCCAATTTTCAAAGTTAGGTGTATGAATTCATATTTACATATTTGAAACGCAATAACTCCTGCCCCTCGTTTTAAATCAATCCTGCATTCAGTCCCTATCGTAACTTTGACGTGGGACAAAGCAAATTTGTACCAATTTACATATTTATACGCATTTTGTATGTCCAGACTGTAACAATGGTTGGAATCGTAGGGAGAGATGATTTTCGTTAGGAAATTGTGTTAATTTCCACAAAGTACGCTTTTTCAATCGGATTAAATCCGATTCGGATTAAACTTGCTATTCAAATTATTAATTATTATGATAATGGTGTTTTTAGATTGCAAAAATCTTAGTATAATCTAGAATTATCCACTAAAATCTATTGCAAATAATATAAAGTTGAGAGAAGCCCTAAAAATGCTTAATTAATATTTCTCTTGTTTCAGGTATGAATTTTATCTAAAGGCTAGTTCATCCAATTCTGTAAGTAGTAATTTTCGTTTGTTACAAATCTCATTTGTGTTGTACGTTAAACAACTTCCAAGAAATAATTGTACGTTTATTTGTCCCTTTTAGTTTTCTTTTTCGTTTTCTTTCGTATACAAATTTTTTCCTATCCAATTTTTCTCTGCCGCTTGTGTGTGATTATTCTTTCCTTTTTCGTTTCTAAGCCCTTTTCGGATTAAACACGCTAAAAGGTTGTAAAGACGCTTCGGTGAAATTCAATTTTCATGCTCCAACATTTTAAACATCAAAGGTAGGAAGAGACCCTATCACACCCGTGCTTTTTCTTCTTCTAACACACAGGCATCGACATGTATGTTTTTTGGTAGAGCAGTGTCGAAGCGGAATTACGCTTTCGGACGAGTTATGCATTTTCAATGTTGCCAATGTCATGAAAGTGGGCATGTTTGTTGATGATGGAATTGAATATTTTTCGAAGCGAGAACTTGCCCCGTTCCTCTGTTCATCATCAATATGATGTTATAACTAACTGAAGATTGCTTATCGAAACCATCCAGTCATTCAAATAAATTGATAAGGAACGCGATTCGTTTGTCAGAAAATTTCCAAGCATTTTGCATATTTCAAAATTAATGATGTAAAATTTTCAGACGTTAATGTCTGATGTTAAATTGCATATAGAACTAATTGAATTGTTGGCATTAGCTACCATTGTTATATAATCATATGAATTCCACAACATAGTATTTACCGCATACATTCAACAACCTATACATCACACCAAGTACTGTTACTGATAATTAAATTGTGGTTACACTCAGCCACGCCATTAGAAATTGAATATTAATATTACCCAAAAGTCTGTTGTTAAATTCCGAAATTTGTTTTAATACAGGTAGACAACAATTTTAAATTAAATATTTATCATTATCGTTGATAGGTATGTGATTTGAAAATATTTAATGAAACTTTCAAACTCTCACACAACTTTGAATTTTTCATTGGTTAGTTGGTAAAGTTTAGTGAGTATTCAACACTAAAACTTTAAATTAAATAGATGTAAAATTAATAGTATGGGGCTAAGACGCATACTATTATTTGGTACAATACAATTTAACTTGTGTTAATTGTTCTAATTAAAAATTAATTCATTTATCCGTCAGTGTGTATGAATTATCGCCAACTTGAGAGCTCTCAAAAACTTTCAACTATAAATTATTAAGCTATTGTTTTTAAAATTTGATTTATATGCTAAATTTGTAATTTGAATAATTACGCATTCGTTATTCGAAAAATTAAAAAATTGTATCAATTTAACGAAGAGATCTTTAAGATTATATTATATTCATTATAATTTTTTGTTTGTGTTTCATATAATAATTGTGTATGTACCTCTTTATATAGGTGTGTTCAAACGGATGATTAATTGAATATAATGAACGTCTATAAAATTCTCCTGCTTTGGCACGATATTCTAATTAAGATTTTAAAACTTCCAGCTATCATTATAGCTTTGTATCGATTATAGTCCATTGCCTTCTGTGGGTACCAATTAAATCTAGTTTATGTGCTTTTTTATACCTTCTCAAACCGTCATTTGAGTGTTTTTTTTTTTCATTTATTGTTAAATGTAAATTCCATTTGTGAATAATTCCAGTTATATTTGGAGACAATGTTCTGAAAATGCATCTGGAACTGAAGCAGTCATTTTTTTTGAACAAAACATAAATGCGCCTCACTGTATCAATGCACGAAATCGTATCATAAAACAATACTAATGTGTTCTATTTAAAATTGATTATTGACACCAATAATTTACAACAATATTGAACATGCCAAATTTTATTTGATAAATTTCAAATGCAAACTAATTATTAACGTGAATCGGTAGTATTTAAAGTCATTAGTTGCATATTTAATTGAAAACTCAATAATAGCAATGATATGCTTGCGAAATTAATTTTTCAACAATTAACACCAAAAAATTGATTAGACTTATAAATGTTGTTATAGATTTTTAAGAGTAAAGAAAAAATGATTTACATATAAGAAAAAAAACGTATTATACGTCACATTTCCTCGATTATTCTTATATTCAATTTCATAGTAATTTCCTCTGAATAATTTTCAATAAAAAAAAGAACCATCACATAAGACCAACCAAGCGCGAAAATTCCGTTCAACGTCCTTTTATATACCACTATTCTTATCGATTATCTAGATTTTATCAGAATTTTTAGTTTTTCTTTTCATCATCGTCGTCGGTCTAACTTTTAACCAACTACAAATACAAGTTACAATAAAGAAAACAATTAAACTTTATAATAAGTCTTTTAAACAGTTCAAACAAATTATTTTTCATTATTTCATAGGAATAGTGTGTGTTATGTTGTGGGTGTTGTCGATCCCTTTTCGAAACTTTAAAGGATATGAAATGCAGAAATCAAAAGCATAAGTGCAACCCTCGTCCAAAGCAAACCAATAACAATTGTTGAACGTGCTCAGAATTGAAAACGATGTCGATAGAAACAAGGTATTCGATTCGAACGATCGTAAATCATTTTTACAATTAGCCAATTGAAAAGGAAAATAGAAAAATTTATATACGATAGTATTCGAGTGAAATACACTATAAGAAGAAGGAATTTGAATAGGATTGTTTGTAAGGAAATTACCAATTAAAATCGCTAACAATGATAATTGACTTGATAATAAGAAAACATCGAATAAGAATCGTTGAAAAGTAAAATTCCAAATTTACTTAATAGCGTGCATAGGTTCATCTCATCAAAGTTTTTGTTGGTAACGACCTTAGATCTCCGTCACTGGGTCAGAGATACTTTCATGAATATTAACAATGTCGGCTGTAAAACTTGGGATTCTGTTAGATAGAATGAATTCCTTTTTTTTTAAAAAAAAAGAAGGAAACATTCGATTCTATTGTCTAGAAAACTTTCCATTTTCAAGTTGATTCCAATTTAGATTGTTTAAAAAAATTAAATTGCTAAGATTAAAAAACAGAAATTTTATGAAGGACGACGACAACGACGACCTTCTGGATTCGGCTTTATCAAATCAGTTTCAATAAATTGATTTTGTGTAAGCATTTTCAAAGCTATTTTCAATCGTTTACATAAACATTAATCAAGTTTCTACTGTTGCATCAACAATAGCATGAAACAGTATAAATTACAAGAGGTGTTTAGACATGGTGAATGTGTTGAGATGAAGAGAGAAACCTAATGAAATTACAATTGTGCGCCGCGTTCTATCCGCGTGACCATTATAATTCAAATGTAAACCTACACCGGTTCATGTTCCGTTGAAACGATCGGACATAATAATTTATCGATGATGTTCATTATTTTTAATTTAAAAATAAACAATAAAAATACATGTTCCTTTAGCAGGTTGTTATAGACTTTGGTATTTATAAAATATTTTGTTTACTATATGTATCCCAATTAGTTAGACGACGATCTAATCATTATGCGTAAACAAATCCGATATTGGAAGCCGACAAAAGACTCTATCAATTTGTTAGGAAAAAAATCTGAAAATTTCATGTTTTTTTGCTTTTCCCCTTGATTTTAGGTCTATTTTAATTACATGTACATTCATTCTCAACTTTTCTGTTACTATTCGAAATTCTTATCTCTCGCTGTTTAATAGGAATTAAATTGCTGCCTGTTCCACAGATAATCCTTGTAGTAACGATTAGCATGAAATGGAATTGGTGACGTTTGGAAATGTTGGAATTGGAAAAAAGACGACGGCGACTTGTCTGGACTTTGTTAGACGCATCAGTGATCAAGTTTGGGGTCTGCCCAAAGGGCAATCGTGCAAACAACAAACCAGATTCACTTTTTCCACATATACTGCATTTGTCTTTGACAAGGATTTATAAGAAAATGTATTAATTATAGTGCTGACAGCACAAAATTAGTGATTTCAAGACGATTAGACGTTCCGCAACTGAAATGAATAAACGTTGTTGCCTATTGTATAGCGTATCTGCAAAACTTTGATAGAATTCCAAGAGAAACTTACATTTTCAAATTTAATTAAATAAATATAAAATTTCGTGAGACGAGACTCGATGGGAAACTTTGTTCAGTGAGAACATAATGGATTAACCAGAAATGGGACATCTGACGCTTAAACAGCCGCATAGTATTAAAAGAAAAGACAGTAGAAAATCATCAAGTTCCTTCTGATTTCAGTGTGAAAATTAAAAGATTGCAAATGATTCAATAGAGAAGTAATTTCATTCTCTCTAGTCGGAAAAGTTTCAAATGACGAACAAATCTTGTCTGTTCAATCGCATAAATAGAAACAATACATCTGTAACACTGTATTCGACTGAAAAACATTTCTCATTATGAACAACGACTGAACAATTAACAATGAAAATGTCACTATATTTTAGATTCTCAATTAAAATTATTCATCATCAAAACAACAAACTATACAGTTCATATCTGGGTTCGGATTAATTCTCGACATTGTAGGGAATGGAAAACTGGTAGGGTGAAGAAAAGCGGAATAATTTCAATCCGTGCTCGCGGTCCGGAAAGCAAAGCTCCCTCTACTGTGCGCTAAATTACTTACAGTCCGATCAAAGAAGACCGTATATATACACTGTCACACTTTCCTATTCAGATGATAAACCCCTTTCGGCACACTAGGTAGTTAATACTCCCTCTCTTCATACAGAATAACTGCCCCTGACACCACCACCACTACTACAACCAGTATAATACCAATCAACTTTCTACAATGATCCCTCTAGTCTTCTTTTTCCCAACTCTATTTCTTTTATTGCGAAAATTTCCTTAATCAAATCTAACGTGCCATATCAAGCGGAATTCTCCAGTGGTACATAAAATTGTATGGCACTGTAAAAGTTGTGATGATTGAAAATGTTCGACGAAAACATATTTTGGCTGTGTGCTGTCTATTTGTTCTTGAATTTATGAGATCTTGGATGGTTGATGGGCGGATTTTATATAAAACATAGTTCATTTAAACAATAAACCTAAATTGTATTTGTCGGATGTGATCATAAAATGACTCTTAACGAGTCAAAAACTTAACTTGAATTTTAAAGCCAAAGATATGATAAAATATAAGAAATTAATTTCAACATCACTTATACAGGGTGAAGTCGAATTGCCTTTAAATACGCAAACCACACTGTCCCTGTGTGGAATAGAGAACCATAAACATATTTTGAAGGGTCAAAAAGATAAAAAATTGTAGCTAAAATTGATCATAATTCGAACGATTGATGGTCGCTGTTTAAATACTATCCTAATATTATTGTTGAGAGTTGATAAGAAAGCGTTTATCAGTATAACATATCTAGGATTTCCACTAAAGTACCCATGTAAATCTTAGTAACTTACTTATTGAAGATACACACAACATATTTGATTAAAAACTAAAAATGAAGTAATACAAAAAAAAACACTACAAAAATTGTTCAAAATGTTGCCCTCTCTCTTTCATACAAAGATAAACTCTACATAGCAGGGGACGCTGCACGTTTCGGCAATTCCCAAATCGCGTCTGAAGCTTCACGAACTCAGGTCTGCAACTGTTCGACATTTTTGACAGGCAATGAATACACTGTTTCGTATGGTGTCATACAAAATAAATAAAAACAGGAAAATTAATATACAAAAAACAGTAGAAATAAGCTCGCAATCCACGTCCACGTTACGTTCACAATTGAACCCTGAAGTCACTGAACGTTGATTGATATCAACTTAATTAACGTTTGTTAATTATCCTTGAGATTGTTCTATTCCTATGGCTCTAAGAATGTTGACGAAATGTTTAAAGCTTTTTATCTCGAAAACGAGGCTATACTGGCCCCCTGACATATTATATAAATCGGCTCAGTTTTTCGGGTCCTACACGTGGTTTAAAAACAAACGTAATTCGATTTCACCTTGTATAGATGAGATACGTATATCTATCTAAATTGCAACATACATAAGAAAATATTAGGACTCGGTAACAAAGAGAGCTTCGTAGACTATATCCTACTATACCTTATAATACTCGTTGGTATTACTTAAAGACATTGTACTTATGTATTAATAATGGCGTCTATTGTTAGTATGACAATTCTAGTTATAAGGGGGATGAATCGATGTTCTATGAAAAATTTACAGCAATAAATAATAGATATTCTATTTCTACTCTCATATAAAGCATTTCTTCTACACTAGCAAAGCGTTAAATAAACTTATCTCTATCCTTAGTGACTGGCATCTATTTTTAAGTGAAAGTTACTATCACGAGCACTGATTCCATTTGTTTATATTAAAATCAGAAATATTACGGAGCTTCGTATCCGTAATCAAAGCTATCGAATTTACGAAAAAAGACAACTCGTAACTGAAAAATTATTTTGTTTGATGCACTAAAATAGATAGCAACAAGTCTTGTTTTTTTTAGTCTATGTTTAAAAACACGTAAAGCTCAAATAAAATAATTTACAAAACTCAACAATCATAATAGGTTGATAACGGCGGGGATAAACTGGGCACCATTTACCTGCTTGCAAAATAGGGTACGCTTGCAAGTTACACCCAAAAGAGCACAAGTAAATTGAGCACCAGGACAAACCTGCGTTTTGATAAAAGTGTGTCGGTGTCCAAATGTATATAATATTTAACCAATTAATCTCCTTTTTAATTCAATTAATATTACAAATACACCCATTAATTTGTAACAATAATCTAGATAATATGTACTTATGTCATGTCTTTTTCTGTAATCTTACAAGTACTTGGTGTTTTTAATATTATGAGTATGATCTTTTTCCGAAACTTTCAAATACTATTTAACACAGTACATGATCCTAAATGAGAAAAATGAAATAAAACATCCGAGAATACTATAATTGCCAGTATTTATAAGAAAACTACAAGGTCCTTTTTCACCCCTACATGGTGGTAGTATATCATTAGTAAAAGCGAGTAATTCTGCAATTTCCATAATATTCTCTTCAAATATCTTATTACATGTTTACCGAAAACCACGTTTGTAATTAAATTATGCCTCGTTTCGGACAATCTATATAAATTATTTAATTGTCGATTTCATATAATCGAAAAATTGGTTGTCCAATTCATAAAACAGGCAACAATCTGTCTATTATATGAAATCGGCGATTGCATGTTTGCCGCTACATACTCATACCTAAATGAGCGTATTTTTAGAAATAATTGTAGCATCCCAGGTAGAAAAATCTTTAGTGCCCAAATTACACATAAGATTATCGGACCCTATTTCTCAAGCAGGCAAAACCATATCTTTGATGCCCAGAATACTTGTGCCTTTTGGATGTAGTTTTCGATCGGTGCCCAAATTACCCATCGTAAAATTATTCTAGGTAAATTTGGTGCCCAGTTTACATAATGATAATATTTGTTTAAATAGATCTTTGACTATTATTGCTTTAAATAGAAAAATCTGTAACCGAAATAGTATTCAAAACTTTCGGACATCCTATTATTACTATATTTGACATCCGTATCCGAAATTTCATATCCTAATTAGAATAGAATACTTGCACTGTAATCTACGTGATAGTCATTTTATTTGTCTCTTTTCGGTCATCTAAATTTTATTTTTCAACAATCTGCCAGTCCGACCGATTCTTTACGAGTCTCTGTGGTAACAGAGGGGAGAAGATAAATGAGACCACTTTTTGTCCGGTTGTGTATAATAGCACAAGTTTTCTAAGGGAATGACTAAAGTGATAAAATGAAGTCAAGTACATTTAACAATGAATCTTTAATTGCAGGTAGCACCTCATAAAATAATAAATTAAAAAAAAAGGATAGACACTTTCACCGCTTGGGTAGATTTTAGACAAAACAAGTATAATGGCGAGTGGCAAAACATTTTTACAAAATAGAATTTAAATACAGTTATTTTAAAATCTACCCAGATGGTGAAAGTGTCTATCCTTTTTTTTTGATTTATTATTTTATGGGGTGCTACTTGGAATTGAAGATTCATTGTTGAATATACTTGATTTTATTTTATTACTTCAGTCATTCCCTTAGAAAATTTGACAAATTGTAAAACCGGCTTCCGAAGGCAACAGAATGTAACAGAACTTTCATAGGCTAGGGAAGAAAAATATTCAAACAGAAGAATGGGATGGGGTTCATTTTTGGGCTTCTCCTGAATAGAAAAATACATTCTACAAATTCGGTATGGTGAAAACTCGCCCTGTAGTCCGTTCCTAGGGAATATGGTCATTAAAAATAGGCACTTCCTTCTCTAATCATATCATTTATAACTATAGTCCTATAGTCATGCATGTAGAGACTGTAACCAATACGCATCAGTCCTACAAGGTCATACCGACGTACTTAGGTGAGAAGAAAATGGCCAGTGGCGGCGATACGATATGCAAACATATTTATTGTATAAAATTAATAAAAATGAGTGTGGTTAGAGTATGAATTTATGCCTTAGTACCTACAAATATTAAAACTATATTGCAAATATTTCAATTTTGTGAAATTATACAAAACACAGCAATTAATCTTTTCATTTATTCATACATAAGTTTTAGAACGCCACTGATTCAGGTTGCTTATAATGGTCCGCCCATTCCACTACCTTTCTTGAAGTTGTCAAAAAGGTCCGATTTTTATGACCTTATTCTCTGACTGAACGGACTATAAATACCTCTTGCCTGCCCACTTTTTTACCCTCACGACAGAATCAGCCTGACTCACACGCACCGAAAAACGTGATATTCCTTATTCAAGGGCCAGTCTCTTTTATGTGCTCCCCAGTGTACTTATAAATGTTGGAAAGAATAATAGTGTCTTGCTTGGATACTGTCACCTATTTACAAAAGTTAAATAACTGAGTATGAAATATTTAGTCTAGTGTGAAAGCCACCTAAAAAGCGTTTTTAAATTTCATGTATGCATAAACAAACAGATACAGATCGTGCATTTTAGTTTTCCATAGTAATTTTCAAAATTACATGGAAAGTGTTTTCAGGAAATTAAAAATAATATTATCCGAATGGTGAAAAAGCTTCAATAATTTTACTACAGTATAGAGAAAAGTATAATTGTCTCAATTATAGTATTGTTATATGTCTGAATTAGAGCTGTTTCAAGTCACGAGTTGATTATAAGTAAATAAAATGTATTATTCAAATGAAAAAGAGGAATGCAATGATGGAAAGTAAAACAATATAATAGCATTTACTGATAAACTTCCGTGTTGTGGTTGTTGTTTTTAGGTATGTCGATGTTTTTTGTTACTGTCGCCGTCGTCGTCGATCATATTCATCGTCATCCATCGTCCTCGTCGAAAGCTAATATTATTTTTCTCATGTGCGTGCAGACTTATCGGCAGACAACTTTGCAATTATTTCCAATGTGCATGAGTACATAACTACAACTGACTGTATTTTTCAGGGAGTCACGCAGACCAGTATTAACTGATAATTACTTGCTATTTGTGCTTGATTTCATGTGAAAGATATATTTTCAGGATACATACTGAAAAGAATTTAAGTTGGCAGTTTGAAAACAACACGGTTGTTTCTCCTTGACAAATACTACATTTACAACATTGTTATCAATGAACCCCATCTAAAATAATTTAAACGACCTGTTTTCATACCAATTTCTGTATTAGGGTGTGTTCAAACGAACGTTTAATCGTGACGATTCGTCACAATGCTCTTGAGCAAAGAGTAATCGTGTCTTAACAATTGTGAAAGATTTAATCAATTGATTGATATGTAGCACGTGTACGCGATTCAATAAAAGTATCACTTGAATGGACAGCGGAAATTGTGATACTCCCTCTACAATTCCAAATAAACCTGAATTTTTACAACGAATTCACCTAAAGTTCGTAACATAAATCAAACTTGACAATTTCTCGATAATCACGATGATTAAAAACATTTTTGTGAGAATATCTTGTTCCGTGGGCGGTGATTTGTTTGAACACATTCTGAGATCAAATTGAGTTGTTATTTTAATTTTGCAATAATTTCTGTCAACATATAATTTAGTTGTTGAAAATTTGAAATGTTGTCATGATGAAATCATTAATTTCTTTGAAAAAAAAATCGTTTATTTCCAATTTATTTCTATCTAAAATAATAATAATAATAATAATAATAATAACCACTTATCTATAGATCATCGAACATTGATTGCAAATAGTCAAGGTGAACTTTATTAGAGATGTTAATTTATTTTTTTATTAAGCGGATTCTGCTTATTAATAGGCAAATACAGTATCAAACCTGATCCTAATGGTGAGTTTCCACAATATTATTTTCCAAGAATAAAAAGTTAAAGTCAGTGTAATGTGTAATACCGTCCTGTTGCTCTAAAAGTAGCGATTCGTATGAAACTGATATTAGTTAACAAGCGATTCGAGAAATATTCCAAGGGTGTCTATAGATCATTTTAGCAAAAAATAGAACCTCGTAGCTCATTTTAAACTTGGTCAAACATAGCTCGTTTCTGACGATGTCGCGATTTTCAAAAACGAGCTACACACGTTAAATGACTTACAATTAGAAAGACTTGGGGACAACATTGATTTTTTTCTCTATTTTATTCCGGAACGACAGAAAATATCTAGCATTTTTCTACAATGTAATGGAGAAAAACGTAAAAAATGTTGGGAGGGTATTCGAGTCATTCTTAGTTGTTTCGCGTATTTAGCTCGACTTTCAAAATCGTGACCTTATCCAGAACAAGCGTTTTTTGACCAACTTTCAAATTAGCTACGAGATTCTAATTTTGCTAAAATGATCTTTTGGCGCCTTCCAATGAATCCTTAAAATACTTTTCGATTTATTCGTCAACTAATAGGAGTTTGATACGAATCGCTACCTTTAGAACGACAGGGCGGTATCTAGCCTCAATAACTGTTGTAATTTGCTTTAGTGTCATAATATATCTCTCTATTATAGTACATCTAATGTTATTATAATGAAACCATAGAATTCAACTATTCAGAAGCATGGTAGCGAGACGCTAAGTTACAAAATTTCTGTTATACAAATTTACTTGAAGAACTCCTACACAATATTTGAACAACAAACCTTGAGGAAGCTCCCATATATTTATTAAAGTACAAAAACGAAAAAGACATTGCCATTGTTAGAAATAAGAGTAACATTTTGTAAAGAAAATCTTATACTAAACGTCAACTTTTCGTTTCGGGACATATTTTTAAATTGTATTAATTTCGTCGACGGACTTGAGACGCTTTTAATGCAAATTTCTTTTGTAAACTGAATGAAACTAATGTGGTTAAGCCATTTTAGAATATCCTTCGATATTCGTATCAACATATTATTCCATTTAAAATAACTCTTCAATGATGATAGGTTTGTTTCTATAAAAGGCTGATTAACACTTCTTTACAATGATTTCTAACAATTTGTATCCTTCTTTAGCACAATATCAAGTTCAAGTTGACAAATTGGGTGTAATACAATTTTCCAGTTCCTTACTATGAGATGTTTATTACGGAAAATTGTGTTGATTTCAATTAGTTGCAATACTTACTTGAATTTTACTATTTTCTCATGATATCATCGAGTAACTTCTTAGTCTGTAATATAGAGTAAGTTTGATGGTAGGAAACAAAATAATCGAACAAAGACAATATGATGTTGGCATATGATGTTTACTTCTAGTTTTGTTGAGAATTTTAATTAGAGTAATTTAAACTTTAAAACAGTTGTTTTAAGTTTTGCTTTTTAAAAATCCAATACGTTTCCTTCTTGCCACTTCTCATTAGTCTTCAACTAATTACTTATTGTTTAACATATTATTCATGTATTATACTTTTAATTTATTTATACAAAAGATGGGTAATACCGAATCGTCGCTTTTGAGGAGAATTTTCTTATTGATGAAGTCTAGATTTTAAGACCATTTCGTTCATCATCATCATTAGTTTTTCTAGAAAATTTTGTTAAACGACTCTAAAAATAGGAGACAGATTTAAATCAATTTTTTTAGCAGATTTCATGGAATTTTATAAATTATCAATTTTAAACGAATTTTGCTACTGAACCGTGCAAATCACTCAAAGTATAAGTTCTGGGACAATTTCTTTCCTATGTCACCAATTTTTTTATAAGTTTTAAGTTGTTAAAATTAGAAAACTAAGGCTCGATTCTTTCCCTTAAGCTTGACTTAAGCGTGGATCCACAGAGATTCGTTTGGAGACCAGTAAATGGATGTAACCCCACCCACCTACCGTTAGCTTGATTTAAGGCAAGATCTTGCTAAGGCGAACTTAAGTAGAAGAACAAATTTTTAATCTATTTTTAAGCCGAATTCTTGGAATTTCAATTTTAAATATTGTTTGTCATAGATGGTTATTTTTAGTGAATTTCATTAATAATTGTGAAAAGATTGAAATTTTAATCAATTTTTAAACTGGATTCTTGAATTTAATTAAGATTTTTAGACATTCTTTTTTTGATTCATAATTTTTTTTTAGTGAATTTCACGATTGAATCATCAAAAGGAGAAGAATTTCTATTTTAGTTGATTTTAGAGCTAAATTATCATATTTTTTTGTTCCATTTATCTAAAATTATGGATTTTTGATTTTTACACTTTTTAATGTTTTGCTAGAAAACAGTATAATATATCTAATCCCCGTTAATCCGAATCAATTAAAACAGGCCCATTTCGGACTATCAAATCATTCGAATTATCGAAACAAAATATTTCTAATATAACTCTGGTTTGTGCTTATAGCATAATTCATATAGAATTATAATTTAGATATAAATAAAATAAGCACTAGAAATAATTTTATTGGACAATAAGACAATAACTACAAACAATAAACAAAAAATACAAAATGATTAAACTTGAAAGAAGTCAATAATTTTATTCTGTTTCATCTTCTCTTGGCTCTTTTGGAACGCCATTTCTTTCAAATTATTAAGCATAATGATGGTTTCTAGTGAAACATCATTTTCATTTGCCCACTTTATACAAGTGCTCAAACATTTAACAGCATACCCATGCTTAGTTTCTGTACCCACAATCACGTCTTCATCAGAATTATCAACAGTTGAACAATTATCGTCTTCACGCAAAAGGTTTTTATCCTCATCAATCCATTCTTGAACTTCAGTCTTACTCAGAACCCTTTCACCAATTTTTTGCAACAGGGAATTTATCTGTTGAATATTTTGATCTCCTTCTTCTATTGCTTTTTTTATTATGCTCAGTGTATCGTGATAAAGTTTGATACCAACATTTTCTTAGTGTTTCAGGTGATAACCTCTGCCACGCACCATGTAACAAACATACAGCATATCTTACAATTAAACTAATGTTTCTTAAACGCACAGAAAAATCCAAATTTTCTTCAGCTAAAATTTTAATTAGTAAACTCATGCGATGGTATAATTCGGTCAACCGGATAGCATTTTGATCCATCGGCTGTATCAAAGCAGTACAATTTGAAATTGTTCATCTTCACTGACTAATTCTTCCTGATTAACATGAAATGGAGCATTATCAATTAAAAGTATGTCTTTTTCTGGTAAATTTTGCTCCCGTAAAAATTGTTTTACCTGTCTAACAAACAAGTAATGGAACGATTCTTTAAAAATGCTTGAAGTCATCCAAGCGTTTGCACTACTTCTAGATTTTTTAAGCAACGCAGGTTTGCTGCTTTTCCAATCACTAACAGTTTTAACTTATGAGTGCCATCAGCATTGGCACATGCAAGAAATGTAAATCGTTCTTTTTTTGATTTTTGTCCATGGCCAGATTTTTCTTTAGAATGTACTAATGTTCTTTCGGGAATCATTTGCCAAAATAAAACAGATTCGTCGGCGTTGTAAACTTGGGTGTGTGACAAATTTAATGAATTAATTTTGTTATTTAAAGCAGCTAAAAATGGTTCAACTGCACTTTGACTATTTGACAGTTTCTCCCTACAGATCTTAAGATTTCTACGACCATGTCGATGCTTGAAATCCCTAATCCATAACGGATTTGCCACAAAATTATCATTGTTATAATGTTTAACCTTCGTTACTACAACTTCAGATGAAATAGGTTCATGCTTGTTTCTTTGGAGAATAAACCAAGAATATAGTTGCGACTCCATTTCAGGATATTCTGATTTCCGAAGAGTTTTTCTTTTCTTAGGTGTACGAATGCACATACTGACAACTGGAATCATGAAATAGGAAATGACTTAAGGAATTACAGGCTAAAATGATCAAGCATACCTTGTAATTCTGTATATCTTTCACTTTATGTCCGATATTGTAGAGAAACCTACACAGTACTTTTGTGCCAAATATCTTGTACTAATACCCCGTTTTAAGTTATCTTTAATTTCCATTTTATCACTAATATCTAACGTTTAATGTTTCCGTTTAGCTGTCAAATTGGATTTAATATTTGTAATATTTAACAAACGAGTAAAACTAATGGATACCGTTCACTGTTCTGTATGACTGCTAATAAAATTTTACGTATAATGCACTTCTAAACAAAAACAGCTTCTAGAGGTTTCTAAGAAATTAAAAAGAAATATATAGACTTATCTAAATAAACATAGACTTAAATAAACAAACATAAAGCATATAATGTAACTCAGCAATTCGGATTATCAGAACAGTCTCAGTTCGGATTATAAAGCACATAATGGAAGATTACCCCCATCCGGATAATTGGGGAATTCAGACTTTTGGGTGTTCGGACTATCGGTGCATTACTTTATTGAGAACGAGAAGATTACATGATTTATTATAATTTAAAATACCTCTAGTTTTCTTACCGGATCTAAATGTTTGATTTTTACGGAGGTACCTACATATCGGTACTTTTCATCGGGTACTACCTAGTTCTTATGGCAACTCCTATTGATTGACGAGCGATTCAAAAAATATTTCATATGGGAGCATTTTAGCAAAAATCTGAAAACTGTAGCACTGTAGCTCATTTGGAAATTGGTGAAAAATGATCATTTTAGACAATGTTGGGATTTTTAAGCAGGTAAAACAATTATGAATGACTCGAAGACTCCCAACAGTGATCATTTTAATTTTTTGCACTCTAGAAAAACTGTTCAACATTTTCACCCGTTCTAAAATAAAGTGGAGAAAAACGAAATAATCTATGTTAGGAAGATTCTCAAGTCATTTTAAGTCACTTTGAGTGCTTTGCCAATTTTTGAAAATCGTGACGTCGTCAGAAAAGAGCGTTTTTTGACCGACTTCCAAATGAGCTACGAGGTTCTAATTTTCCTAAAATGGTCTCCAATTACCCCTCTACAAATCCTTAAAATATTTTTTGAATCGCTCAACAACTAATAATAATTTGACACCTTGTATAATCATGATAAAATGACAAATATACAGGTAAATAGTAGTAATTTAAAAATATCATAATCTCCAGCATAGCGAACAGAATATCTGTAGTTCAATAAAACAAAGCACGCCCCATCTTTGTTCAATGTGATGGCACAAGTCAAGCTAGCCATCCAACATCCTATCGTCTGTCTGATATCGTCTTCTTCACAGTGTTGTAGTGTATTTTACGCGCAATGTCTGATAGGAAGTCCCAATCCGACTCCCCGAGCATTGCCGTCGATTGAACGAAGCGGGTTCTCGTTCGCTCCCACCCAGAGAACAGACATTACACAAATACACGTACAGACGAGTATTATGCTTGTTGAAACGGACAGCCATTCCACCGATTCAGTTCGTTTCCGAGTTTCAGACGATGAAGTTGTATCGTATCGCATCTACCGGTTATTTACACACGTAAACAATGCCATTATTTGTTTATATAACAAATTTTATTATAAATAATATAAAATATTGTCGTTTCGGTTTATAACAAATGAATGAATAACAAAAAAAAGACAATACCAGGAATTTGTTCAGTTATTTTATTGTTTCGTTTCACAAAGCAATAAACTTTCCTTCGACAACACAATCTAGATTTTACAACATTAAATTTTAATAATCGCATCAATATTTAATCGTATTCGAAAACAAATACTTAAATATTAAAGTGATTTAATACAATCGTTGTGTCGTTATTTTATTTTACAATTCAACGAATTTTCGTTGTGGTGACCACGTGTATTACGACCACCATCGCCGCCACCTTCTCTCCAACATGGGCCGAATTCGAGCTTTCCATTCCGTTTTAGTGACTGTGCTTTTTCTATTCGAATATCTATTAATTGTTAATGCTGATTTCGAAAACAGTTGGACTATGTATATGGAACAACCGTGTTGTTCAGGCAACAGTAATCATCATGTTCGCCATCATAGAGGTCAGTTTATTATCCTTCAGATAAATTTTTGAGCTTTTAAGAAGCTTACAAGCCACTGTGTATAATATCTTTTGGCTTTTGCGACTAATCAAATAAAGCCAACTAAATAAAATTTGATTTTCGAAAAATATCCATTATTGGGAAGGAGAGTAGAATGGGGATTAAAAATTTCAAAGAACATCTGTTCTTTGTAGCAAACTAGAATACATTCTTGTAGAGTAATGACTATCAATTGAAACTATTACGAGCTATTTTTAAACTAATGCGAGTTTTATCAGACAGATCCAGTTGTATACGTGAAAGAAAATGAGCAGAGCAACGTTAAAAATACACGTAGTCTCTAAATAACCAATCTATTAATAGTGTTTAATTTTCAAAGGGACTATACTGTTTCTTCTCTGGAACAAATTTTTACCTGAAGCCGTTTCGTATTTAAATATTTGAAAAGTTGGAAGCACAATATTATTTATGCCATTATGACCAATTGTCAACAGTTGTGTATCTTAAAGGCTAGTAAGGCCTTTTGCTATACGAAGAAACATAGGTGTATCAGGTAAAAACGAGTCAAGGTTCTAGGAGCCTTTTATAAGATTTCTCCATAGATAATAAACAATCTAAATACTCGTATGTAGTCTTTCTTTATTACAACGTCTCTGCTCCATATTTCTTAATATTTACTTGCATTACAGTAGAACGTACAAAGGTAACTAAACTCGGTTTCCTTTGTTTTAGTCGTTGTCTTGTTTAGACTTACATCATATACTATGTGTGCATTTTTTTTTCCAGCTCACCTTCTACTTTGGTCGTTTTGTATCAACAACTAACTATGCAAACATATACGGGTCTTCTTTCTCTCCTCTTCCATTCATTATGGTCGCTGTGAACAATGCTGCATGTCTTTCCATTGTTTTTGTGTTTCGAATCGGATGGTATGCTTCTCTAATAAACTGAACGGGTTTTTGTGTACACATACCTACCTCTTCTATACTACTTCAACACTATTACCATTTATTCACTCTCTTCCTCTCGCTCGTTGTTTACGAATAGTTTCGTTGGTACATGGCCGAAAGCAACCATAAATTACAATTAAACTTCTGACGGACCGACGATAATAGTTGGTTTCGGCCATTTTGACAGAAAATTGGTCGACTGTGTTAGTTAGTTGGGGAATAACAGAGACGTTGTGAAGAGTAGAATGATGATAGGAAAAAAAAGACGTCGAGTCTGAAACCTAGTATGATATTCCCATTATCTGATTGAAATGTATGATTAAATCTGTAATGTCTACATTAAGAGGTTGAAATTTTCCGGGCGGTTTACACATTTCTGTCGCTAAGGGAAGAAAATTGGTGCGAATAAATCAGAAATATAGAAAAGAAAGAATATGAAGACAGTAAAGAAAACAAAAAATTATGTCAACTCTAGCTCTTGTTTTAATTGATTATAAAATCTGAAAATTTAAATCTTGGAGTTATAATAGCTTTAGGATTTGTCGACGAATAAAATCTCAAAGATAAAGTAATTTATATTTGAGAGTTAATTGGACAAAGTGGAGAATCTCTCAATCTGTTGAAGAATGATGTTAACAAAAACTCTTTGTAATGAAAATTGTTTATTAACCCTGGTTTTAATGAAAAAATATTTTAGTTTGACTTTTTTCACAATGCAGAATTCACTGTCTTTATGAAACTTGTTGAAAGTAGAAATTTCTGCACGTTTTCTTTGGTTATAACAAGAAAACTGTCTATGTAGATTTTCTTACCAAAAAAAAAACTTAATTAACAAATCTACAAGTTACATCTATTACTAACCCTTCAGCGAACTTTTATTAATCCCGCTGTATAAATTAACTTTGAATGATCCATTAAATCAAACAGAACAATTTATCTGTGGAGCTCCCCCCAACATAATTGTTTTAATATCTTTTTATGTGTCTGTTTCGACGGTTAAATTTTTTGTCGTTTTGTCTTTATGCCACCAGTAAGTCAGGCAAAATAATAAAATCGAATGATATAGTTTCAGTTCAACAACTTTTTGTATCGGTAGATGAGCCCGTTTTATTGTGCAGCACGCCTTAGGCTTTAAGTTTGATCACATCTCTTTACTAGAAGAGACGACGACGACAACGTACCCTTTAGACTATAAAATCTTCAATGACGACAACATCCGTATAGCTGACAACTTTTTAGATTGACTTTATCCTGGACGATTCATGCCATTGCTGAAACTTGAAATTGACAGTATTTTTGTTTATCGTTCAGAAAAAGTTTAACAACAACGAAAAGTACAATTTCATAAAATTGAAAAAATGCAAATCAACTGGAAAAACTGTAGTAGTGTCGGCGGGATACTGGAACATAAATTATGGAGATTAGCTGTAATTAAGGGGATCCAAAGTGCGCTTGAAAATGTGTGTTTTTCACATATTTATGTTGCAATTTGCATTTAAACTGGATATTAATTTAAACTTTTGATAGTTTATCGATAAATGGCGAGTCATGAATTGAGTGAGAACTGGCCGCTGAAAGGCAAATCCATCTCATTTGATTAAAACATATTTTAATTATTCACTACTTTATTTGGTCGTTTTTAATTTAAATTGTATAAAAGTGTGAATTTATTTTCACTAGTCGTCTATATACGTTTATTTTAATAGAATTTGATTCGAATGCTACAAATGTCTGCTTTTCGGTTCGTTTATTTTTTTCGATGTTAGACGACATATTTATCTGGACGGATCGTAACCGAATTTGGCTTGGAAATCTAATTATAACGTGGACAAAAATTCAGCAGGGCTATGTAGTATGGGGCGTTCAATCTGTTCAACAACCTTATGTTACACATGTTGTGTGCAGAGAGACAACCCCTATGTTGAAGGGAGACTTTTAAAAATAAAAATCAAACACTAACCACACACAGAAACAATAAAAAAATGTAAAATAATAACAAAATTCTTTTGATACTGAAACCTCTCCAATGGATGATGTATAATTGATGCATCCGAGCGCGCCGCTTATTTTGGAAATTAGTTTGCAAACATTGCTTAGTAGATGATTAATGGATTTGTCGGGAGATTTTATTTTAAAGAGTCACCATCATCCACCCCTTTTGCCTTATTAAAATATGCCAAAATTATTGAGAGAGATAGAGGTAATTGTGGCTACGACTGATAATTAACATTTGATTAATGGACAAATGTGTTCATGACAATATTTTATAATTGCTGTATAAAGGAGAATAGAATAGAGAGGATGCGCGCACGATCATGGACCATTTTTATATTCAACGTTGCGTGATTCATTGTGTTATTAACATTTAATTTCGTCAAGTGTTCCACAAATGCAACAACAAATTGTCAGCCAGTTAACAACGATAATTACTTCCGCTAATTTTAATTTTCTAGTTTAATGCAGTACTAGTCGTTGTAAATTTATTGATTTATAGTTCAATTGAAAGTTGATTACAAAATTACTTTATCGTTGCATCAAGTTTACGCTTTTCTTGATAGAAGAAGAAAGAAAATAACCATTCTCGTTATCTGAAATTTAATGTCTTAATTGGAGAGGCGACCACAACACTATTTAAGTTTAATTGGCAACTATCGACTTAATCTACCACGTAATGGAACCAGTGTTTCGTTTTTTTCTTTCTCGTAATTTCTTCTTTTTTTTTAATGAAAAACTATAAAGCTTTAGTAATAACAATAAAGAATTTCATTTCATCCACATTCTTCATCCTTGTGTGCTTTCAATTTTAAATCGCTTGATTCGAACCATAAAGCTCTTTCTAGTCTTTGAACAGTTTTTATTCTCTTATATCGAAGAAGAAAGCCAAGAAAGAAAGAAGTGAACAGAGAAAGTCGATCTTGTACGATTGACAAAATTGAACACAAACTTTCAACCGTATCGGCTTACACATTTCGTTTATTTACAAAACAGAGATCGTGTATCCAAGGAAACTGATAACAATTATATTAAACATAATAGCTAAAGAAAACGTTCATCTCTTTGTAAATTTACATAAATCGTCTAGAATTGGATGTTTTAGAATGGAATTTATAGGACAATTTTGCAGAATATATCTCGGAAACTAGTTGAAGTATCTATGATAATTTATTCAAATTTTTAAAATAAAGTGAAATATCACGTTTAGATTTATATCTTGTATAAACTTTAGCAAACTTTACAGTTTATTCTGTAATGGCTAGTTGATTTACAAAACACTCACAAATAGGGATTGCCATGACGAGAGATTATTTATTGACACCGACGAAGTGAAGGTAGAGATAAGCAAAGAAGTCATTTATCTATCCTCTTGCTCCCTTTTCTGACGATACACACAAGCACATCCCTCTATTAAGGATGTTTCACTTTTTCGGGAATATACTTACCTTCGTTAAATAGCTCAATTACGAGCTGCTTTTGCGTATTGCGTTCGTACAGTTAAATGCAATCCAATCTCTTGTATGTTGTGCAATTATCAAGAATTTTCGTTTAATTAAATGTTTAATTAAAGATCAAAGTGTTGTACAGGATTCACGGATCATTTCCTTATGTCATCTATGCTATATTTGAACAATTGTCTGTGTAATTACCGTAAAATTGGTAAACTTAACATTAAACGAAACGAATACATTTATATTTACTGGGATGATTAATGTATTATAGTTTTTGTCAAGTTAAACAAACGATGAAATTAGTAAATGCACAAATTTAGACATATGCATAAAATTTCATGTTAAACATTATAGTTTATCATCATAATCTTGACATTTTATGATTCAAATTTAGATACTGTACAAACAGTAAACATATGTTCTACTTTTGCAAAATTATTATATGTATTTATGTAAGTAAACTGTGTAATAATGTTAGTGGAAATGAAGTTGAAAATATTTCTATATTATCATTTTTGAAATGTTCATATCGTGTTTTCAATGATGTGTCTTTTACAGTTTTATGAAGCTCCTACCAAATTGTCATAGCACTATAAATTTCTCGTTATTGCAAAACATACTCAACGAAAAGCTTATTTTTCACAATTTTTTATTGATAACATACCATTTATAATACGTCATTTTAACCATCGAAAATGTTTCAATAAAAACTATACAAGATACCTATATGAAATAAAATGATCCTACTTATGGGATATATCTCACAAATTTATGGTGACTGTACTGTTTTATCTCCTGATCACTTTTCACGTAAATTAGAACATGTGCACGATCAGTATTTCCCTTAAATGTATTCAACAAAAAAGATCCATTTTGTAAGGCATTCTAGACTGTAGTTTATTTCAACATTTATGAAAGTAATTCTTGAATACTCACACCTGACACCTGAGACAAACGGAAATTCTATCTGTGTACACATATGTGTATAGAATAGTTGAGGATCTTGTAATCCTTAATAATGCTCTTGCAGCAATGCATGCAATAAAGCTTAAATCGAGCGGTGGCTTTCCACTATTTGGAGAGCTACCAGTTTTACATTAACAACTCGACTTTGTTCTATCTTTGATGGTCTTAAATTGTAACTATGCATAATATTTAATTGCACACTACACTATGTTGAAAATCTCTGCATCTTGTTCTAAAGTTCTAGATAGTGAAGATTCATTTTAAACACTTTGATAAGATAGTTTGCAATAAAAAGAGATAAGCTGTTTGCATCATGATCCATATAGTTGATTACTTATTCGTGGCAATTTAGATGTTATCAAAAGAAAGAGGTGCAGCATAATAATTAGAGTGACTTTGCATTCTTTGTTTAAACGATAGACTCGTTTCCTTTTTGTTGGATTTTTGTCAAATATCCGACTTTTTTGAACGCATATACAAAATTAAATGCATTAGATAAAATAGCCGGACATATGTTTTGTCGCTTATTTTTGGGCTGTATGTGAGATACAAACTCATGGATCAAGATGAGGGAGAAACAGTCACCCTCTCTATACATATTAGGCTTATTTCAGTAAACCTGATTTATTTTCTTACAACACGACCAAAATAGGGGGTGAATCAGAACTAATAGTTTCTACTTTTGTATAAACCAATTGTTCAACTTATACCTAAATGTTATTGTCAATAGCTGGAAATTTCAATAAATGCCTGTTGAAAATTTCTGAAACAATTTTAGGAATGTCCAAGTTATAAGGGTCATTTTTCTAGGAAACCCTATCCCCTGCTCCTCCATTATACTAATAGACTGACTCATATTGTGAAATTTTCGTGGCTAGACTGTCACTGTCTTTCTCTACTCGTTAACTCTTTGTAATTTTAATAATATCAGTTCTCATTTTAGTTTTAGATTGTGAATTGAAAATTACATGTCATTCCTCGAAAACTTTACAATTTTTCATTCTGTATTCAAATTATAATTTTAAATTCTATCAGTAGTGGTTGGACTCGGGGAAAAAACTGAAATGTAAATCTAGACATTCATTTCATAGTATAATCAAAATCATGTCCAAATATGTTGATGCGTTAAATTAAACATTCCCATATATGGAGCATTAACGGACGTGCCAAATACAACATAACATAAATGGCATTATTGTAAATATTACTGTTGTTAAAATTGTTCGGTTAGTTATAATTCACGAAGATCCACCATTGTCTAGTATTATTTTACCTTTTGTTGTGGTTGGCAAAAACATTTCGAGACAAAATCCCCTAGAAACTTCTAGTTTATAAGTTGTCGCGTCAACCCTCAACGTTTAACCCTTTATATAGATCCGATAACAATGATATAGAACCAGATATATGAAGGGTTATTCGGTACTAGTATCTGAATCTCTTCACCGAAATTTTGTTTCAACGGAGAGTTGAGTTTCGATAGAGAGACATCCATTGTTGCCAGTTGGATACCATCAAGTTAACAACAAAACTTGCCACTTGATGATTGATGATTTGGTAGTATTTCAATGTAGATAATATCCAATGTAAATGAACAATAACGAAAGAGATGAGATTGTCGGATTTGTCTGTTAATTGCATAGATCAAGCGTCTTTATCCGGTCTTGTACTACATAATTTCTAACAATGACGGTGGGTTTAGTCTCGGCAATCTTGTTTTAGTATGTGGAATGAAAACATCTTTTGTGTTGGGAGCTACAGTATACTATATATAACATATAACCTGACTATTTTTATCTTTTTAGATTCTTATTTTTGAGGAAAAAACTTGATAAAATACCGATACGACTGAATTGAACAATAAAATCTTGTTCGATCAATTTAATTTAATTTTTTTCACTATGTAAACGTTGAATACTCTTGTACTTTATAGCGGCTATGTTAACGAAATTTGACAGGCTCTCCAAATATAGATAGCTATATTTGAGAAATGACAGAAGATTCTACTAGAGATTCATTCCATTATTGATCACAAATACATTCTGAGATGCGATGTTCTGTCAACCGTTCAATCAGTACATATATCCTACCATATTTCAATAACAAAAATCGACAATGATAAAGTAGTAACGGAACCATATTTATGCCGATAATAATTAAATTTTGTTGAAATATGCATATACAGGATGAGTATAAAGTAACGCATAATCGTTATAACTTTTGTATTTATGAAAATTTTGAAAAAC
>JAZBGW010000305.1:4602-29628 GCA_037464815.1 Mylabris variabilis | reverse complement strand
CGACCGAATCGATTGAAGATAATGATGTGAATGGACTTCCTCAATGTTTCTAGTTCGCGTTGCCATTTATGTATAAAAGATTGTAAATTCAGACAATCGAGTATATTTATGTGAAATTAATGCTATTAATTTGGTGGTCTTTAAAATTTTTCATTGAAGTTTATGTTGCGACAGTAGGTGTGTCACGAATTGAGATAGTAGATGGTTAATGGATACCGTTTAATGACACCTACTAGTCCCACATAGATGGCAAAATTTATTGCCTATTTGTATATTCTAAATAAACGAGTCAAGCCAAATTTGCTTCACTATAACAAATCTATACTTCAACGGTTATAAATCAGATACTATACACAAAAATAGCCTTTAATTTATTCAGAAATTAGAGATGGTGATTCATATTGTTTTTTGCTTATTTGTGAAACTTGGCTTTGATTCTTTGATTTTATAATAGTAATAATATATGACAAAAAAACTAGTTTAATAAATATGATAAAAAAAATGTTATTTTTTGAAAACTGGGTGTGTTAATAGTGTTTTTTTTAGTGTAATATATTCTTTGATTGAATTACCGTCTGCTCCTAAACTAGTTAGCATAACCCCAGATTGCTTGAGATAATGTAATGCGGAAAAACTGCCAGCTCCTAACATGTGTGGCGGTACAGGAGGTGGAGCTGCCGGTGGCGGTGCTCTTGCATATTGTTGATAAGCTTGCTGTTGTTGTTGTTGCTGTTGTTGTTGTAAATCAGTTGGAAAACACTGTTGTGATGATGGTCTTGTTTCTAAATCCATTGTTGGCTGTTCAGACGGTATATCATCGTCTCTAGGTTCAGCTTGTGTCGCTGGATATGGTGATGGTGCTGGAGATGGTAAGCTTTGGTCTCTTGGCTGTACAGTATCAGCTTCAACTCCTAATGGTACATTTGTTGGACCACCACATGTTTGTTGTTGTGGACTTGCTGCACCTGACGTGCCTTGTTGTTGTGGCTGTTGTTGTTGTGATTGTTGCGACTGCTGTTGTTGTGGTGGTTGTGGCGGTGGATAATCTTGCGGACCACCCCATTGACTGCGGGACTGGTCCATGCCGTCCTTGTAGAGAACATAAGGGGCGGCTGTATCTGTAAATACAATCGTTATATTAATTTCAATATTGCTCTAAAATTCTTAAATGATAATTCATTGATTCGTTCAGATCTTTTCAGTTTCAAATGAACTGTCAACTTATTAAACAGGATGTGTCTTGTTTATCAGATGTTAAATTAACTGACAACTCATCGAAACTGTATCTAAATACATAATTGAAGTGATCATGTAAACAACCCCTTCTGAATGCTGTTACTAAAAATATTTATTCTTCTTCATCAGAGTTGCATTAAGAATATAGAGGGTGGGTGTTAGATTTTTTAAAAAAAACCGTTTAAAACATTGAAAAAACTTAGAGAAATAAAATTCAGAAATCTTACGGATTTAACCCTTAATTACCGACAGACAAATAAATTAAATTAATTTTTCTAACAACGATTATTGTGCTAATTTCGGCGTTGGCACCAATTCACAGGAAAAATACCTCTGACAAACAATTTTTAATCTTTCGTGGTACCCCTAAGTGCATGAAAAAGGTGACGATAGTTGTGAGGCTGTGCAAATCATGCTAACGAGGGAGGTCTTCCCTTGAAATAGAAGTTATTCAACCATAAATGGTAGATGTGTCTACGGGTCGTTTTCACCAATAACTCATAGAAATGATTTTATAATCATAGCAACGATTGTTTTTAACTGTTAATTAGGCTTAACTGAAGTTGATGAAATTGTCCCTAAGGGTGTTATCAAGGGTAATATCACGAGAGCTTGAATATTTAATCGACTATTTAATTGTTATTAATTTTTCGAGTGTGCGAAAAGTGTCAATTTGACAAGGCCGAATTTGGCATTAATAATCTGACTATAGCCCGAGAGCTTTAGCTCGAGGGCTTTAGTCTTTGATTATTAATGCCAAATTCGGTCGAGTCAAATTGTTGAGCACACGAGAAAAATTCAAACAATTAAATAGTCGCTAAATATCAAGCTCGAGTGGCATTTATGAACATTATTTCTTGAATCTAACCACATATGCTATTGAATTTGATGTAGTAAATAATTTTCTGTCAAAAGTTTTACAGCCGCCTGTTTTTGAATGATATTTAAAATAAATAAACATATGGAAAATAGTGGGCTGTGTGACCAAGCTGCAAAATAGCTGGCTAAAAAGCACCCTAGCTCAATAGTAGCTGATATTGCATTCTGATTGGTTGTGTTTATATGTTTTTGTGCAATCTCATTGGCTCGTTTAAATTTTTGACAGATGAAAGAAATAATCTTGGATATTTATAGAACATCAGGCAAATAATTGAAGATCTAAATATCAAACAGTTACAAATTTACAATTTGAATTGAATTTTTTTAGAAAAAAATACTAATAATTAAGGTTTCACCAAAGTCTGTTAAATTT
Organism: Mylabris variabilis; assembly: GCA_037464815.1. NCBI lineage: Eukaryota > Metazoa > Arthropoda > Insecta > Coleoptera > Meloidae > Mylabris > Mylabris variabilis. Next base: position 27,140 of record JAZBGW010000305.1, on the reverse strand, counting down.
TAACGGACAAATAAGTCATAGAAACGATTGTTATTAACTGTTGATTAAGCTCAACTGAAATTGGTGAAATGGACCCTTAATAAATCTGTACACAGTTTGATTAATTTGAATTTTGTTTTCCTTTAATTCATCGATTGTTGTTAAAAAAAGTGAATCTTTTACGAATTGCTTTAGTCTCTAAAGTTTAGACGATGCGTCCCATCAGTTCTAACATTTAACAAGTTGCCCCTAACCGTTCCTATCACCCCACCTAGTTCCATTCAATACGAAGAAAGCTTGGTTCATACAACTTCAAGAAATGTCAACTTTTCCATGCACCTAAGTGTACATTTTTGAAGAATTATTGATTAAGAAACACTGGAATTTCGGTTAAATTTTACTCCCTCTATAATAACAATAACTTATTTATTAAAATTGAGAGTTTACTGTGCTACAAATCCTAAATTCTTATTAAACAACGCTACCGGATAACGACTTTTGAAGTGTGTACCATCATTTTTACAAAAATGTGACCGACTTTTGAGCGATAAATATCATATTTTTCGGTTCGTGTAAATCAGGCTATTTTTTTCGACTACTTCTTAAAACTGTGGTTTTATTTATTTTTGTTGCTACCATAGTTTTTTGACATAACCGAGAAATAGTGAGTCAAATACTATCTTCTGATTGGCTTACGAGAGGAAATAATGGTTCATGATTCCTTCTTGTAAGCCAATTAGAAAATAGTAGGAAATAATATAGGGCATTATATTGTAAAAACCACCAGTATAACAGTCACTTTATACACCATAGGCGCCAGAAATAGAAACATAGGAAAAACATCGGGTCCTCCTATCCATACTACTTGCATATTAATTAGAAAAAGGTTGTAAAAGAATAATGTAATAGAAATAAATATCATGAGGATAGTCCTTTCTTTGTCTGATGAATTTTCAAGGAGATGTTTCACGAATAAAGGGGGATACCGTGTGATAAAAATACAAAATCCTCAACATTTGCTTATGGTCTTTTAAACTAGAAATTTTGAAGATCAATGCAGGTCGATTCTTTCGTACAAAATAAATTGCTTTGTTTGGTCAAAGGACTAAGGGTGGGTGGTAATAGCCACCATGCTTAAAAAAATTTCTATCTTGCTAACTAAAATGAAAGTATTATAGATGGGGGGACCCGATGTTTTTCTTATGTTTCTATTTCTAGCGCCTATGGTGTATATAAGGCGTAGATAAAAAATATTTTTCTATTCAGGTAAATACCCAAAATGGCACCAGTAACCCCACCCTCATCTTCTTTCCCAAATCCTGACCGCCGACAATTCTGTTACATTGTTTTACAACCGCCCTCAAAAGCCTATTTTACACAACCCCCACAAAAAGTGAAAAGGAAAGATGATGGTACACAAATTATGCGTCGCATAGCACGTCCATTTCAATAATTTAACAAGTCCATTGGAGTAATCTCCAGTGACTCTCACTGGTGTGCTTTTGTCCCTGATGCCAAATCCCTAAACGTAGATTATAAATTGTAACACAATAACAATATTGCGAACAATTACGAATAACGTGTAAGTACCTATCACCTTTAAACGCTGCATTCGAATAACTGAACGAAATTTCTCAATTAATAAAGTTTCCAACTTGTCAATTTCTCACAAATGAACTGCTGTAGTAATTACACCTTTTATCTTCAATTGCCATAAAAGTCATTTGAATGAATGCATTCCTGTTGGTCGGATAGAGAAAAAACAGGTGTATGTTGAGAAATATGCGTCTTAAATTTTACAGAAAAACCCAGCAACGTCAACACGAAACTCCCAACATGGTGAGAAATCGGCGTTAATGTGAAAGTACCTTAATGTTAGCGTTTTATTTGTGTGTTTAAAAGTGGTAATTATGTTTCCATACAATTAGTACAAGAGCGGATAATGTATGGCAAATAAAAGTCATGGAAATGATGATGATGATGACGATGATATTGTTGATGAGGATAAAACAAAAAATAACATGTATTAAAACAACATTATGATTCAATTATCTGTCGATTTTCTTAGATATTTTCGCATACAAAACAGACATTAGCAGAACAACGGATAAGAAGCGTTGAGAATTGCAAAAATTCCGAAAACTTCTCGTTGATAGAAAAATAAATTAAAAGATAACAAAAAAAACAGAAATAACTGTGAAATTGGCTATTTTTAGAAAAAAAAAATAAAAGAATTTAAAGGAGGGACCCGTGCGAAAGATGAGAAGAAAAGAAAAATAAACACGCAAAAAAACATATATGCAAAACAGCCAATAATAAAATGCATGCATATTCGTAAACTTGTTCTAAACTCTATAAATAAATTTATTCAATAGGTTGGCTATCTATCTATCTATCTTTTTTCTTATGAACCTTTTTTCGGTACAGTCTTTTTTTTGTGTTATTTATTCACTAGACTTTGCAAAATTAAAATGTGAATATTAATGGAACGAGTTCGTTCTTGTTTTTCGCCTGTTTTTAAACTTGAGAAACGGACAAAAAATGCCGTTTTTATTGGTCAAAAAAAATAGCGAAACCTCGACTTACTTTTTACATCACCATTATATTATCATAACAGCGAATGTATGAAGAAATTTGATATTGTGATAGGTCAATATTAGAAACGTGCCTGTATAATTCCATGTTTTAAATAACAAAAAGAAACAAGTCTAATTTCATAACGGCCAAAGATTAAGATTAATTAATCAATTAATTATACAAATTAAAGGCACGAGACTTGTTTTTTTTTTATAAATTACAAATATAAAAAGCATTATTCACAGTTAAACAATTGTTATAACCTTTCTATTAATTTTGTAAAATCAAAACTTTTGAGTTTATAAAAGATAGAATTGTCGCCTAGAGCATTTGAATATTCAATAGTAATTATAACATCATTGCCATTTTATTAAGACAACCATTTTGTGTTATAATCAGGGCATTAAATTCGTTATAATAATCGACCATTCACTATCAATAAAATCCACTAATTAAATATAATTTGAAACAAATACCGATGATTATTGTTGGAAAGTATACCTAACTGCAAAATTTCGACCAAAAACTTTCCATTTTACAATCAATTATGTCACGGTAAAAGAACCAAAAACAGTGCTATTATAGCCCACTATTATCACTATAGATTTGTTTTATTAATGATACCAACCACTTTCACGAAATTTTTGTTAATTTTGGGGTTATAAAAGTAGCAATTTTCGTGAATTAGTACAAAACTTGTTTCTCTTGCAGGTCAATAAACAATCAGTTAGAAATTTAAATTTGCAAATCGAATTAAAGTGATTTTCGGTTATCGGATATGGTGAGATTCGATTGTCTGGCCAAACTAGTCAAGTCGGATTTAAGAGGTCATGGATAATTAATAATAATAATAATAAGACAAAGCAAATACAGGGTGTTTTTTTTTAAATGCGGTCAATTCTTATAAGACTCCAATTAGTTGGCGAGAAATTTGAAAAATATTACAAGGATTTGTAGGGTAGTCCTTGGAGGCCATTTTAGCAAAATTAGAACCTCGTAGCTCATTTGGAAGTAGGTCACAATTATTAAACTCTTAAAATGCCCAAAAATTACTCGATTCTTTTCCTTTTTCTCCATTTTATTCTGGAACAGGTGGAAATGTTTCGCATTTTCTCTAGAATGCAATGGAGAAAAAAGATCAACGTTTGAGTCGTTCTTAATCGTTTTACGTGTTTAGCTCATCTTGTCCAAAACGAGCGTTTTTTTGACAAACTTCCAAAGGAGCTACGGGATTATAATTTTGCTGAAATAGTCTCCAGGGTCCCTTACAAATCCTTGGAATAGTTTTCGTCAACTAATAGGAGTTTTACAAGAATTGACCACCTCTAAAAAAACCGCCTGTATATGGAATTTTTAAAAAAAACGAATCAAGAATTGATTTCACAAATATTGATAACTTCCACCTAAAATAAACGTGGACATTTCTTAATAAAATTTTAATTCGTTCAATCAAACAGATGCAAGTGCAACGCAATTATTATCACCTTTTTGTTTCTCTTGAACTTAATCTGTCTTGATATACTCCATGTGTGCAATTTTATAAATAATTCTGCAGATTCTACAGAAAATTCTTTATAACACGTCATGCTTCTTTGATCAACTTAAAAGATTAATTTGTTAGTTTATTAATATTACAAAATAACAGATTTTTTTATTATTTTTAAATTGAGTTAATCGATAGAAATGTAACAAATATGCATAATGAAAATTTCGTTTTAATTACATTTTATTTATTTATAAACCTTTCATTAGAAGAAATCTAGAACAGGGTGTTCTACTTAAACGCATTCACTGCAGAATTTACAATGTTTTAATAATTTCCAATTAATAAATTCGATTGGAAATACTCAGTTTTTTTTTTCTAGCTTGTTTAAAATGAAAAATTCAGAAAATTGATGATGGCTGTTGTAATGAAATGGCTCATTAAGAAATGTTTAATAGCATGCCTACTAGTAGCCTTTTATACGTGAAGTGTTAAATTTATAAAGTAATTTGTTTATTACTATCATTACAAAAGGCTCATTATTACAGCTCGATAATCATAGAAAACTCGCTAGAAATAGATAATTGTAGATTATGTGAAATTTCTAATGTTCATACTCTAGTTTATCGTTCTTTAATCGATAATTTTTGACGATATAAGGATCGTTTTAATTCTCTTTTGTTGTATCTACATATTTATCATTATTATTATTATTATTGTGTCCAGTTTAAACTTGACTTGGATTAATGAGCTACTACCACCAATGAAAATGTGCGATAAACAGGTTTTATACCTGTTTACTGGCTGTTGTTGGTGTCGGTGTTGGTTTATAAACCCTTCTATAAAACTATTATTTGACAATAAAAATTAATATTAGCTTTCATTTTCGATCAACAATAAATTACAGTAACTGTATACACTAAATGGTGTATTTTTAAAACAGGAATAAATTCCCGATTGTTGTACCCGCCGATTCTATGAAATTGTTTTTTTTTTTGTAATAGAGAAATCTTTGAGTTGTTTTAATTATTAAAGTTTCAGCGTATTTAAATTACGCAATAATTACAACTTTGTGTGTTTGAAGGGTGGTTTTTCTGTTGTCTGTGTGTTGTTGTTAAAGGCGACGTAGTGCGTGTGCGTTCAGGATACTGCGAAAAGTCTCAGTTACGCACTTGTCAACACACAAAAGAGTCACAGTTGTGTTAGTTCTAACAATGATGGTTGGTTAAAAGTTGTTTTTATTATTGTTGTTCGATTGGTTTTATTATTAGGGAAGCGTTAATTGTTGTTGTTGTTGTTGTTTTTGTATACTTGTGTGTGTGTGTGTTTAGATATGGCGCGAAATTTTTGTTGTTGGAAAGCCTACCTTGCGGGATGCAATACATGATTTGTCTGGGCACTTTTAGTCCTGCTGCCAGACAGGCGGCAAATGATGCCGAAAAGTTGATGGCCATTTTTATTTTTAATGGCTTAGTCACTGGAAACACTGTTATAAAAAGCACAAGAATGTGCACAACAACAATCCGAAATATTGTATATCACCATTAACACTACTATATTATAATAACACAAACACCACATTTTTATTATTAATATTATATTAATAATATTAACACAGTCACTATGGGGCATCACATTCACCGAAATATACGACAACAATGAAGAAATAGAAGAAAAAGTCGCAGTTGTTATTGCACTGGCCGTGTTGTTGTGATGCTCCTGCTGCTGCCGCTGTTGCTCCTGTTGTCCCCTCATCGGCGGTGGTTGTATTGGTGACGCTGTGTTAATGATGATGATGGTAATAATAAATAAATAATGATGAAATTTTCACTTAACAACAAAATTTACAAGTCTTGTTGTTTTATATTATTGATGATGTTATTGTTGTTGATGATGATGATGATAATATTGATGACGACGATGATGATGATGTTGTTGCATTCAGTGTTTATGGTGTTGCTGCAGCACGCGGTGTCCGAGACTCGGCGCAACGGCGGTGGTGGTGGTGGCGGGGATGTTGACGATGGCGGTGGTGCAGACGCTGCTGATGGTGGGTCGGTTGCCGACGACCTCATGGCTCGTTTCGAAAACGGCGACGACGACGACGACGATGACGATGGGAGAGATCTCGCGAGATGAAGAGACACGGCCCCGCCGCGCTGTTGCCGTTCACGGTTGTTCGTTCGTTCGTTCGTTCGTCTGGCTGGCTGGCTGGCTGGCTGCACTCCACCATCACCACCCACTTACCTACCCGCACTATCCCCCTCTTATGCCTTATGCACGTGCATCGCGCCGGCCTGCTGCACCCGAATCAATATCACACACATTATCACAAAAAACTGACCCGACTTGAAGCGGGGCTTTGCACCTTGCCGCCTAGACGCGCCAGCTAGACGACGACGACGACGGCGTCGATGGTGGTAGTGGTGGAAATATTGGTGATAGCAAGGGTAGTCGAGCCACCACTGTTATTCGAAACAATAATACCAAAAATCGGCCACAACAATGGCAAGTCAACTATGTATGGGCTCGTTGAATTTCATCGAACGATATTTCTATGAATTCAACATCAAGATAGACAATTCGATTGAAATGGCTTCCAAATTTTCCACTAACCGACGTAGAAACAACAGAGACAATTCTATAAAATGATTAGCCAATAAATCTACTCTAGAAATAATAATAGCTAGTTTCTAACCAGATCGATGTAACAATCTACAACAACTCCTAAGATTGAAGAGCCCTCCCAATCTTTCCTAGTATATCAGATCGAATCAATAATAATTTACCGCTTTTTTTTTGTCTTCAAATTAGAACAAAAAAAATAACGTATACACACACATGTTGCTTTCTCTAATAAAACAAATAAATGGAAAGTTTGCCAAAACTTTTCCAACTTATTGTACAATATTAACATATTGTATACAATGTTAAGTTGTACATTTATAAACCGAACAATAACTTAAAAATGAACAGTGTACGGTAATTGTTGAAAATAGTCTTGTTCTTATTATTTCTAACAAAACACAATAAAATCAAAATGGAACAAGTAAAACTAGTGTTATAGAAGTTGTATTGTTGTTTGTCAACAAATCATTTGAACAGGGAAGTTTGGAACACTTCCATCCTCGTACAATTTGTTCCTAGTTTGTTGTTTCAAGGGGGTTGGATTCGAGTGAACGAATATATATAGAGAAGAAAATCGACAAATACGAAATTGTGCCAAAGTGTGTGCGTAAGGTCATGGAATAATCTTACAACTATATATATAATAACAAAAAAAAAACATAGTAGGGTAAAAGGATAGAAAACATTTCCAATTATCAATCAAAATGTTTCTGTATTTTTCCTTGAAAACTTCCTTATTAGAATTTGCCGTTAATCGACCAGTTCTGTTGGCCGCCAACATAACAACATACAATATTTTTCTGTTCTTCATCACTGCACGGTGTTTCTAATTAATCATTGGATTTTTGACAGGACTGAACACTGAGAATGCATACATCATCTCTCATCATCAACACATAAAGATGGGAATACTACAGATATCTTGAGGCGGAATTGTTATTTCTCTTTGTTTGCAATGCGTTAAATATAGTGCAACCGCATTTAAATTTAATGACGTTGATGATGATGATTTTAACGATGCATTTGGGACAGTGTCGGACTGGGCCGCCGAACAACCAGGTAAATGCCCGGTAGACCAACAGATTTGTCTGTAAATTGAATAAGGCCCAAAGACGATAGGAGCCCCTCATCATTCAAGTGAATTTTTTTTCCAAAATGTCGTTCAAGACTTGCACTATTTTCTTAAGGGTTAAAATGCGTGAGCTATAGTCGTCGCCAAATAACTCTGATCTCCGGTCGCCATTGAGAAACATATGAACTAATTGTAAGACGAAAAATTATAAGCACGCATTTGACTAATGTAGTATTGTTCGGTTTTGTTTTTTGCTCTCAAAATATTTTACAAATTAATTACAAATTGTTTTCCAGACATTTTCCAGATAATAGTAAAAAACTGTAGCTCAAAATCAAGTCAAAATTTCAAGAACTTCAAAACTTTGTCTTGCGCAACGTATTAAAAAAGGATGACCGCTTAACGTGTAGGTAGTCATAAATCGTTATCTCAAAACAATAGTTTTTTATTTATAATTTGGGATTTCTTTTAAATGACAATTATTAGTTCACTCGTTAGTCTTTGAAGATCAAAGTTATTTGGCAACGATTATAGCGTTAGAAAGGCCATTTTTCAGTGTATGGTCATTTTCCGCTGTTCGAAATTTTGGCGAAATTCTGAATTGCAGAGTAAAATCTTGGAAAACTTTTTTTTATATAAATGTTTTTCCCTAAAGCTGATTTGATTACTTGACAATTAAAGTTTGACATTTGACATTTAAAATTTCACAGAAAACTATTGAAATTTCGATGATTTTAAATAATCCTACTAATTAAATACACGTCTTTAGTTATTCGGGTTTTTCTTGAAAACGATAGGATTTTTTGAAAAACGACAAGAGTAAAAAAAGTTTTAAAATTAAATTCCACATAAAACATAAAATGATAAATTTTTAAATCTGCCAATAGGTTAAGTTCTGTCACATTATAAGGGTGCGTTATCCCTAATCAACCCCTTAAAATATTTAAGTGAATCCCTGCATACTATTGATTATTGTTCCTGGTACACTTAGAACGTGTACCAATTTTGGTCCATCTACATTGAGGTTTTACTGAATTATTGATTTTTTTCGAAATTTGAAGTCCCACTTTAGAGGCCTGTAACTTCTCAGGGGTGCAACTTAATATAGAGATAAGTTGCATTAAATCATAATATTTTGGGTTCCCTGAATGCTTCTGCTTCATGTCGGCCCTTATGCCAAAGACCCTGTATAACAAGGTACTAAAGTGCGGTATTTCGTCCCGGGAGTGGAAGTTTATTTAAACCGCTCTAGGGACGAAACAAAGAACTTTAGTCCCGAGTTATATACGCTATTTTTTGTACTTTTGGAAATATTTGGGATGAAATTCAAAATTTTTGAGATTGATCAGAACCTCCATTAATTTGACAAGTATTTGTAATTTCTAAATTTTTGAAAAATCACTATAGTGATCGTAAAATAATGATAATATTTGACTTTTTTTGATATTTGTTGCTACAGATACATGTAATTGTCTATTTTTTGTTATATCCCCAGGGAAATCATGAATATTATGTCTCTAGGGATTAAAAGTGATATTTTAGTCCCTGTAATGAGGGACTAAAGTACTCACTTTAGTCTAGAAAGTGCAAAAACGTAATTATTTTGCAACCAAATTTTATTCAGTTTGCAGAGAATTTTCCGTATTTTTTGAAAATAAATTCGAGCCTATTGTTGAATTTTCCCAATTGATAAGCTATCAAAACATAATGCTTCTGTCTTGTTCGCACAAATAGAATGGGGGACCCGAAAAACGATAACGCTTACCACCAAGAAGGCAAATCATGAATAACAAAAAAAAAAATCAAACAAAAAGTATGGATTGAAACTCTTTAAGGTGTAGTTGTGTTAGAAGTGGGGCCCGAAATATAGTTTCCCAAGTGGGCCAAATAGTTGCCAGTCCGATACTGATTTTTAAAGATTTACTTATTTCTTTGTTGTTGTCATCAATAGAATTTATCAACCGGGGGGCATTGTCTTAACATCAACAGTAGCAGGAACTACCTTGTTTTAAAAAATAATTAATAAAATTGATTTGACTTTATATATCAATTCGCAACCTTTGCTTTGCATGCATTCCTATATCGGTTGCAGTCAGATATTCTCTTTTCGACCTTGGAACTTGTCAGAAAAGCAGAAAAAAAACGCCTTACATCATACTCGTTACTAATCACTCTCTTATCTACTAAACTAATTCTGTTTAAAAAAAAAATAACATCAACACAAACATAGAATTTCAAGTATTTGAAGAGGGGGTCTAGGATTTTATCGTAATAGTGGTCGAAGTAGTAGCCGCCTAATGGACCGACTTTTCCATATAGTATAACAGATATAAAGGCTCGCGGGTTCAATATTAGGCCGCGGATTATATTCAAACACACACACATACACATACATACAATATACATAGATTCTGTCTGCAAGTGGGGGGTAAGACGTGAAGAACACGACACGCCGCGGCCGAGCAAAGCAAGACCAAGGAGGAACTCGAAACCCTTGAGAAGGTCGCGGCTAAACTTTAGATGGAGTGGTGAAGGAGGTGGAGAATGAGGACAACGAATCGAAGAAGTAGAAGATGATTGCCATTACTTTCTGACTGTTGTTGTTGTTGTTGTTGTTACTATCGTTATTGACCTGACGTGTTCTACTATGCCTTGTCCAATATGTTTTTGGTCATCAAACTTTGTACATTTTTAATATAAAATATCGCTCGCCAATGTGAAGGAGAGATGGAGTGAGAGGAATTGTTGGCAATTGAACAGAACTAGAGAATAAGATAATTGGATTTAATTTGAAAGTGAATGGGGTATATGTTTTTAGAAGTGAAACTTTGATGATTTTGCAGTAGAATGCAGTTTCTCTTCTCACATTACTTTTTGTGTATGTGTGTTTAGAGCTGTTGCTTTATTTATTTCTCTTCTCTCTTTTTATTTTCTGATTATTTTAACTTTGTGTCTGTTAAAGAAGGTGAAAGATGGACGCCGCCGCCGACGACAACAACGACGCATTCGACGTCTATATTTAGGGTCCTTACTGAAAGGCCAGTGAACACAGAAATAAAAGGTCGACAATCGTCCAGAAATGCTCTTCAAATTTCACAAATAGACAACTCGAAATTAGATTTGGTTTTGTTTTGGAAAAAAAAGCGAATCTATGAAAAAAGTGATAGATGCAAAGTCTATCACATGCGAGACAAAAAAAGACTCGACTAGGATCAACCCCGTTGCCGAGCATCCAACCACCCACATCCCTTCAGTGCATTTTTTCCCCGGTCCTGATAATTTTTCCAACGTCAGAATGATATACACACACATAGATTGATAGAGGAACGGTGGTGTGTGTCTAGTATAGAAACGATAGAAGCTTGAGCTGCCACCACTACCACCATCGCCGCCACCACCACCACCACCACCACCAACACTATACTAAATCGATTTTTATAGTTTTGCTGGAGTGGAGAATTGCGTCTGGTGTCGATATGCGAACACTGCAACCGGCGCAAACTTCTCTAGGCCCGGGCTCTTTTAGCCTCAGTGCATCCGAGGGTAGTAGTGGTGGCAGCGGTGGAATATTCAACATCTCTTCTCACCCCCTCAATCCATCCCTCCTTCTCTCTCTCTCTCTATCTTTCTATTATATATATTTTTGATAGTTTGGAGCGTCGTGACGTTAAACAGTCTTCTATAATTTCAAAGGAATTTTTAATTTCACATATTAAAATTTATGGAAATTTTTCGAAATCAACTTATTATCGGTGCGCATGTATATGTGAGTGCTAAGACAAGTTTTATGATGGTTAGATAGGTCGATATATGTATGCAGAAATTGAGCCGGAGGCTTTGGAAAGTCGATGACCGGCCATCATCTTAGAAACTGACGTCGATTTGACGCCGCTATCTAAGAGTGGTCAGCCCTCCGGTTACAATTTTATATAACAGAAAAAATCTAGATAGAATTTCCTGCAATTAAATGAACTTTTACCGAAAAATCAATTGTTAACTGTAAATACCGGGTGATTCATCTAAAAAACGAAAAGTTACTATGGCAATTCCTATTATTTGGCGAGTTAATCGAAAAATATCTCAAGGATTTATAGGAGGCCCGCTAGAGAACACTTCAGCAAAAGTAGAATCTCATAGCTCATTTGGAAGTTGGTCAAAAGACGCGATTATCAAAAACGAACTAAACACACAAGACGATTTAAAATGACTCAAGGGTCCTCCCAACATTGTTTTTTATTTTTCTCCATTTTTTCCTGGAACATCTGGAAATGTAATTCATTTTTTCTAGAATGTAATGGAGGAAAACGAAAAAAATCACAGTTGAGAGGGTCTAGGAGTCATTCTTAGTCCTTTTGTGTGTTTATTTTTGTAAATTGCGACCTTGTCCAAAACGAGCGTTTTTTTGACCAACTTCCAAATGAGTTACGAGGCTCTAATTTTGCTAAAATGGTCTCCAGGTAGCACCCTACAATTCTTTGAAGTATTTTTCGAATCGCTCGCCATTTACTGGGAGTTGTCGTAAGAACTTTGATTCCCACACTTGTTAGGAAAAATGCTTTCGCTCTCTATGTCTATCTCAACTTGTTCGCACGGTTTGTTAATATTTCCATATAGTAAATAGAATCGACAATTATCGGTTTTACTTCTCCGGCGAAGTCGATTCTTATTGTAAACAAATTCAATGTTTATGTTTAGTCTACTGCCATTTATGTACAATACAATTATATAGTAAATTGAATTTTCGTCAGGTAATAATAATTTTGAAATTATTGTCCTCTTAAATTAGACTTTCACAGTTAGTTATTACAAAAAATCTTGCTCGATACGCTTGTGTAAAGGTAGAAAATTCCGACAAGTTTGGATGAGACCCGCTTGTTTAAACGAGGCTGTTTCGCGACGAGACCTCCTACGTAATATCCGGACTCGCTTCGCTCGTTCATTTTAGGTGAATCACCCGTTATAGTAAACAATAATTACAATTGTATGATCAAAAGAGTCGTTTGATTGCGCCAGATATTAATTATATAGTCAGAAACATTCAACCCCATACAAAATAATCTTTGATGGTCAGTTAGATTATAAAAAATAATATTTATTATTATCATCACATCACTATTATTATTATTATTATTTAAATAAATATCATCAGGGATGTTAAAAGAGAGAATATGGAACATAATCGACTGTTATTATTGCAACGCAACCTGTCAGAAACTATTATTCTCTTTACTTTTTAAATTTATGAAAGTACAGCTTTTATGTACTTTATGTGCATTTATTAAAAAGACAGCTCAATATATCAACATTGATTTCCTTACGAATCTAGAACAAAAAGACATCGATAAGACTCATCTAATATAAAACAAAGATCTTCCATTAGAACAAAAATCGGTCTCCATCACGGACTCACGTATTTATATAAACGTAATCCATTTTTATTTTAATTTTATTCTATTTGATTTTTATTTAATTCTTTTTGTAAATTTCGGTTATTGAAGCGTTACAGGCACACGTACCAACCACCTATATCCTTTTACAATAGTCGAAATAAAACGCCGAAAAAAAAAACAAGAAACAACCAACCTCGACAAATATCGAATAGAAATAGAGACGTGTCGGTTTTGTAGAAATTGAACAGAGAGACAAATCAAGACCAAAACCGTTCCTCTTTGTGAATGGGAAACTTCAATAACCATGAAGGAAATCAAAATTGGTTTCAACGAGTCACGGGCGACAAAAAAAAATCAATGATAAAATCGAATCACTAGCCGTGAAAGTTGCAATAACTGTCGATTAGAACCAGAGAAGACGAAGAAGAAGGGAAAAATAGAGAATAAGAAAAAAAAAAGAATTTGTTTTGTCATATCCTGTCGATAATTGATTGATTTTTTGTGTTGTTTCAACGAGAATTGTCTAGAATTAGAAATAATTAAAATTATATTAAGCTAAGACGGATGTAGGTATCTCCCTAGAAGAGTAATTGTGGCAATAAAATAGCAACTATTCAGGAGTAGTAGTAGCAGCAGCATCAGTAGCAGCAGCATCAAAGATTGAATAGAATAGAGAGTTTCAAGTTGCTTCGGTTTGTGGTTGGCTTGGCTGCAGATCCTGTATTTGGAGCCTGAGGCAGATCAGGTACAAAAAATGCGGCGTGTAGCTGCAGGTGTTAATGCAGATGAATGCATGCGCGAAGGAGGGGGGGGGCAGTTGGAGGGTGGCGGCGGGGGCGACTAATCAAGTCCACCACACTAATACCTACACATGTGAAAAACAGAATCAAGCCATATACATGATACATGAACGTACATTTACTTAAATATAACAACAAACAAACGTAGACACAGTTCGAATGATGGAAAGCAAAAAGAAAATTGGACTTGAAACAGTAATAATAATAATAATAATAATAATAATGACAGGAGAATAACCAACTTAAGTATCGACAGTGATAAGACGGTATAAAAAATTAACGATTCAGAACGGAATTAAATCGCTATAAAATACAGAGAAGTTGTAATTTTCTTGAAAATCAAAATGGTTTATTGATAATAAAATATTAAGAAGAATGGGTTTGCTGAAATGCGGAAACTCTAATAAAACTTCAAACTTCTATACTAGAAACTTTATAAATGTGAACTGTAATAATAATAATAATAATAATAATGATGATGATGATGATAATAATATAATGTATTGCATTTGATTTGGGGTGGAGGAGGAATAAAAAAAGAAACCGGAATAGAGGTGTTTTGTGCGAAATTTAGAATTATCGCTAACCCCCTCGAGCATGGCAGTCAACCAGATTAGTTTAATTATCGTTCCAACTAAAACTAAGCCTTAATTAGGATCGCTGTTCCATTTAGAATAGATGAAAATTAAAAATAAAAACAGTAGACGGAAAAAAACTGAAATTTGAGAGTAAAACGATGAGAGTAGAGAGCAGAAAACAGCAGCTCGTTTATTTCGTCTGGCATCATTTCAGTAGTAATAGTACGTAGTAGTAGAGAGGGAACTATACTGCACTATAGCAGTATACTATAGAACAACAAAACCGAAAAGAATGCCTAATTACAGTGGTGTAACTATAAATTTTGAGCCCCTGCAAGATTAGTCAGCCAGTTGCCCATTCATATGTACAGGTACAGATCTATCACATAAAACGCCACAATGTCTTAACAAAACTGAATTTATTGAATATAATTTCATTTAAGGCAGACATTTAGCAGAACGTTCATAAAGTACTTCTACACCTTCGAAAAAAATCTTTATCTTTCTCTAACTCCTCAACAGCACATATGACTTCATTATTTGTCGAAAATCTTTTACCTTTCAAATGTTTTTTGAGCTTTGGTCTGATGGTGCCAAATCTGGAGAATAAAGCAGGTGGTCAACCAATTCAAAACCAATTTCATTAATTTTTTTCATTGCAATCAGAGACTTGTGAGCAGGCAAAAAAGCACACCTTTGGCAAACTTTCCACGGCGTTTTTCCACAGTTTTTTCGCGTAATCTAGATAGCAACTCACTATAATATGCTCCCGTGACAGTTTTGCCTTGTTCTAAGAAATCTAGCAAAATTATTCCATCCTTGTACCAGAAAACTGAAGCGGGAATTTTGCTATCACTGTTCTAGATCATAGTGATCCAAAAAGTTTGGACACTCTTTAAAACGACGCCACGTTTCTTTCGACGTTGTCACGCGAATGTGATCAGCGTTCAGGCAATTTCGAATCCATTTGGCCGAAAGTTTTCTCATTCCCAAATCATGGTGCACAATGTGAAACACAAGTTCATAGGATACGTGCAATGTTTCTGCTATATGTTTGAGTACAATTCATCGATCTTGTAAAATCATACCATGGACAGCATCAATGTCTTCCATCTTTGACATCTGATCCTTTTCTTCTAAATTCCACAACCCGGTTTTTAATCGTGGAATATGAAGGATACTGATCACCTAAAGTTCCTACCATATCACCATAAATTTCTTGGCCCGATAACCTTTTCAAAAATAAATACTTTTTCAGTGACCGAAACTCGTTTTTATCAAAATCTAGCTTTTTTTTCAGATATGTCGTTTTAAAAAAATTGCAGTTTTGTCACAATTCAACTTTTGACTGTCATACCTGGACTACTTCTTTATAAAACATCATATTTGTTACTGTACCAAAAAAGGATTGCAGGCCATCTAGATATCAATATTCCCTCGTTCAGTTCAAAATCATAGTAAGGGGAAACGAGTGGCAGAAACGAGCGTTCTTTGACCAACTATTAAATGAGCCACAAGGTTCTAATTTTGCTAAATGTTTGTCTCGCGACTACCCTATAAATCTTTGAAATATTTTTTGAGTCGCCCGCCAACTGCTAAGAGTTTAGATCGAATTGACCATCTTTAGTGTTTATACCTAGTATACTTGGCAAAGTATAGCAAGGGGGTAAGGAGTGGTGCTTCAGCTCCGAGTGCTTTACTCTGATATACACCATTTGATTTAGAGACCTCCAAATGATAAATATAAGAATCGTGAAAAGGGGACAGTTATAGTTGCTTTTTGAATAGAATCGTCATGTTTTAATTAACATTTCAACATAATTTCAGTACTATTGATCATTTTTTGTTATCCATATAAATGATTAGATGCAGACACTTCTAATCAATTTTTTAGTTGAATTTTGAGATTTTAAGACTGTTTTGTAAATTGAGTGGCTGAACTGGCTCAGAGGAATTTTTTTTATAGAAATGAGTTAAGGGGATAAATGCTGTTGCAAGTATGCTGTTTAGGAGGAGCAGAAACGTGCTCCTCGGTAGTTTAATGGATAAACGTCTGCCCCTCACGCCGAGGTCTGGGACTCACCCCCCCCCCGAGGAGCCAGTGACGAAATAAAATTTATGAATCAACGATGGCGTGAGAGCACATTTGGCATCAAGGGATGTCAAGATGCAAATCAAAACCTGCCCTGAAGTAATGCCAACAGCGGTTCCGAGTCAGGGGCGGAAGGGACCAAGAAAAAAGGGAGGAGCAAGTGAAATTCTGCATTAGGATACTCGCAACACCTTTTCTGGAAGGGAAATTATACTATTAAAGAAGTATACATGCAATACATGAGAGGTAAAAAATATTTTTTCACTTGTACTCCTTTTCCTCTGAGCCACTCAATTTTTAGCAAATTTTGCTGATGTTTTTAATCGTTTCTTGAGGAGGATTTTTGAGTTTAAATCTAATATTTGGGTTACTTTTGTTCCATGCCTTTAATTCTTAGTAAATCTGAGACTTAAATGGTAAAAATGAAATATTAGAGACAATTTAAGTCTCAATTTTAAGAAATTTCTGTCCTAAATCATCAATTTTTAATAAATTTTGCTACTGCATTGTGGAAATTAAACGATTTAAATTTTTTTAGTTTACTTTGTAAAGAGTTTCAGACATTTAGCATTATGTTCACTTTGTTATCGAATTATCAAAAAAAAACAATAGAGATTTGGTTAATTTTAATTGTTTTTCAAGCTGAATTATCATATTTTTCTGCTCTTTTAATCAAAATTAAGAGTCTCACTTCAAATTTTTGTCCTGGGCGCTAACTTGTGCTACTGTTTATGTCCCGAAAATTTTTTGAGCCGAAATTTAGAAAATTGGTAGACAATTCCCTTATTTTCACCGGGAGCTCCTGCATCACCACCTCGCCCCGCCTCGCCCCGCCATGCAGGGGTGTAGTTACGTCGTTGCCTAATTACCCATCGAGTATTTTAACGGATAATAATAATAACAATAATGATACATTGTAGTAATTGTTAATGTGAAGGCAAGTAGCTCCATTTGGGAGAAAAATTCGTTTAGTGGAATTTTTGCATTCTTGTCGATTTTAAGCCGCCGTATACACACATCTCAATCCAACAGATTCACTCTCTTTCTTTCGTTGTAGACGAAATCTTATAAGTCTGTGATGGTGGTACACACACACACATAAGGAAAAAAGGCTTAACCATACAATAGTGACCTTCAACTCTGGTTTGTTCTGTGCCTTTTCATCTTCTTCTATCACATATAGAAGTTACAATAATATCAACAATTTATAGCTATTTCTTTTTATAGTTTTATAACTCTCATCAAATGATTTTCAATTGCTTTTACATAAAGCAATAATTTCCATTTTAATTTGAAATCAATTTTACTTTAACCAACAAATAGTAATAACAACAATAACCAATAGCGATATCGATTGGATCACTAACAGAAACATTAAAAAACATTAAATACAACATCGCGCTAATTAAGTCTTTGTTTTCTTGATTTTAGAAACAAAAAAAAAACGAAAGAAAGCTCATTAACAATTCATTAGCGACAATACCGATTTACTCAAAATAGAATCCATCTAAAATAAAATCGAAATAATACAATTATCACACCTGTGATTTTACAGCACTAATGATTATGAGTGGTTTTTAACGGAGTCTTGTTGAACTTGGTTGTGATCTCTCACAAAATCTAATGGCTTAATATCATTTTTTTAAAAATAAGAATTATGCCAATATAATTACAAGATGGATATGAGTGTTTCTATTGCTCGCATTATCGTTTCTTTTCCAAGAACTTGTAATTTAATTATATGGAATTCTATTTGTTAACAGATCTAACTGTTGCTAGTAAAAAGAAATGGGGGTACTACTGTAATTATTACTCATTTGAAATATTTCCTTTATACGATGATTATTTAGACCATTAAAAAAATATGGATAATTGTTGATGATATACAGCATATCCGCCAACGAATATTTCCAACAGTATTCTAATTAAAACAATTAATTTACAATGTAGCATTTAAGTGACACTTAAAGTGTAAAAGGAGTGTCTCTTTAAGCTAACAATAAGAATTATTCTAATATTACAGCATAAGAATCAAAAATAAAAATCAATCATAAGCATGATCTTCAATCTTTTTTGTAATTCAGCCAAGAAGTTTATACTACAGATCGAGCACAATTTTTGGATGAACTGAAATACATTTTGCAGACTTTAAGTATTGTTTTCAATTGATAAATACACTTATTTGTTAATATGCAAGGGCATCTTGGAATTTTGAAGCAATTGAACATAGAATTGATAAGCAAACCACAGGGCTCCATGACGAGGACATTCGACTCCCTTCAAAGTGGTCACAAATAACCTGCATGTGGTAAGAAACTGGATCGATCAATTACCTCGTAGATCCTACATTTTTTATACAGATGAATCGAAAACGGATGAAGGGCCTGGAATAGGAATCTACAGACCCATCTACAGGACATCCATAGCCTTAGGAAAGTTCTCTTCTATCATATAAGCTAAAACTCTTGCAATAAATCCATGCACTAGAGAGTTTACAAAGAAAATGCGCAAATATACATTTTGACTGACACCCAAGCAGTGCTAAAGGCTCTAAAAGCTTGTATTCTTGAGACAAAAACCGCCTGGGAGTATTATCAATCCCAGAAATAGCTGACAAGGAGTGATAAAGCTACCCTAGCTTGAGTGCTAGGACTTCAAGGAATAAAAAGAAAAGAAATAGCCGATGAATTAGCAAGAACAAGATTTGAAGCTCCACTCGTAGATCCGGAACCGTTTCGTGGGCTACCAAAAGCCCACTAAGGAAAAGATACCTGCAAATGGGAGAGGTGTAATAAAGGGACAAAGTCCAGAAATGAGACACCCGGAATTGTTTATCAAGAATGCTATGGAGCTTCTCAAACTTATAAGGAAGTAATTAAGATTGATAGGACATTGTCCAGTCAGATATCATTCCAAGAAGCTGGGAAGGACAGTGATAGTTGTAGATTGTGAAAGCTGGAGAACGAAATGCGAGCCTTTGGCGCGCATTAGACCCACCTACCGATTATTTCTCTCGCTAAGGCTTTGAGTAAGTCTCCCGAAGAGATAATTAATTTTGCAATGAAGATACCTTTTTGGCACATCAGTAGGTAGCGGGTTACGAGCAATAGATCACAATGGTCATAGTGTTGAAAGGCTTAAAAACCAAAGAATCGAAATATGATTAACACTTGTAAGAATTTCAGTAGACATCAAAGGAGGAACAATGCGCAACGATGAAGATTACTGTGCTGCCTTGCAATTGAAGCTTTCGCTGATTTTTACCTTATCTTTAAAGCTTCCGTTACAATTGAGCTGCGTTTATTTTCGTTGAAAGCAAACAAAATAGCCAACAACAAATTTAGACGCGAAATATAAAAGGTTTGGTAGCGAGCCAAGGAGTTAGCGCCGCAAATGTATTCTTGCATATTTCTTCTTTGTATTACCGGTGGGCAGAATTATTTCCAGGATGGTCAATTGCAATTATCGAATTTCTCCTGTAAATCAATTTTCTTTACTTTCTATAACCTTTTGCATTTGAACTCTGAACATTATTAAAAGAAATGGTTTTAGTATCTCAGCATCTATATGTCAAAATTGCTAAAATATGTTTGTTTATACGCCCACCAATGGACATCTTGTACAAATGTACAGTTTCAATACTATTTCCTCTATCTCGCCAAAAAATTCATTACCTAGTTTTCTAATTAATAAGAATGCAAATTGGTTAAAGAAGAAAACGTAGACAAGATCAAAATACCGGTTTTTTCCTCTTATTCTCCATATTCATTATAATTATACGATTTAAAATAAGATGCATATTTATTATAAATAGAATGCATAATTTTCGCTAAAATCCTTCTCAAAATTAATGGCTTTAAAACAAAAATTATCTTCGTTTGGTGTGACCTTTCACCTTATCGAAGTGTGTTAAAAATGTTGGCATTTTTCTAGACATCCTAAATTTCGAGTGCATAGTCATTGCAAATTTTTCTATTCTATTAATCAAATAAGAAGAGGAAAAGTAGGAAGAGGCGGCGGCGAGAAGAAAAAAACGAATACAAATGTAATTGGTTTGCTAAAAAAATTTAACAATAAATAAACCAGCGGTGTTGAAGAAAAAAATAATAATAAAAATTTAGAAAACTGTTCTATGTAGGTAGGTAAAAAGAAAGTTATAGGTGTAGATGACTATTTTTTTATTTGGTTGTTTGTTATAAACGAAAAATACAACAACAACAATATTTATTTTTCATAATTAAATTGTTACAAACATTTATTGATTTGCTATTTATGACCAGATAGGAGCATTAAAGCAATCTGTTTTCGTTTGCCTAATTTTATTGTTGAAAAAACAACCACAATGCTCTTGTAGCAAAAGAAATTAGTAAACAACATATTTAAGAATAAAAATAATAATAATGGTATTAATAGAAGATTTCATGTTATCAGTGCCGGATTATACAGTAAGCTGAGTAAACGAGCGCTCAGGGCCGACGTCGATGGGGGTCCGTCAATGTCTTAATCATTTTTTTTGTTCCGGTTCAATTGAAAAAGATATTGTCCGTTCGGTTCCGGTTTTCGTTGCTGCAAAAATATTTTTCTTTGTTTTTTGGTTTTCGGTTCAGCTTCAAATGATTAATTTTTGAGAAAGGGAGGAAAAAAGGAGATAAAAAAAAGAAAAAACGATGGTGTTAAGTGATATGCTTGAACCGAAAAAAAAGCGGTGTTTGTTTTCGGTTCAGCTCCGGCCAAAATTTTGTTTTTTCCCGGTTTTCGGTTTTTGGTTCAGTTCTGGTTTGTTGCCCTGTCCAAATGAAACATTTTTTCCTAAAGTTCGTTTGAGAATTGCATTATTTTCTCAAAGACCCACATTGTAGGTCATTTTTTGTTTTGAAAAATTTTGACGAAATTCTGAATTACAGAGGAAAATCTTGGAGCATTTTTTTTTTAAATATACAGGGTGTCAGATGTAAATGTGGTCGATTCTTACGAAACTCCTAATAGTTGGTGCGCGATTCGCAAAATTAGAAACTAGTAGTTGATTTAGAAATTGGAAACCCTCATTATTTGAAGAGCGATTTAAAAAAAATTAAAGAGCTTCAGGGGGCTACCTGGAGATTGATTTTGCAAAATTAGAACCTCGTAGCAAATTTTTAAGTACCTAAAACCAGAAACGATCGTTTTGGACAATGTCACGATTTTCGAAGATGAGCTAAACACGTAAAACGGTCAAGAATGATTCAAGAATTCTCCTAGAATAAATTTTTTTAGTTTTACTCCATTGCATTCAAGAAAAATCGCGAAACATTTCCACTTGCTTCAAAATGCACTGTAGAAAAAAGAAAAATGTTAATGTTGGGAGAATCCTCGAGTGATTCTAAGTCATTTTAAGTGTATAGCTAGTTTTTGAAAATTGTGACGTTTTTCGACCAACTTTCAAATGAGCTACAAGGTCCTAATTTTACTAAAATGGTCTCCAGAGGTCACACTTCAAATCATTGAAATATTTTTTAAATCGCCTCTCTACTAACAGGAGTTTAATAGAACCATATACCATAGACACCTTGTACCTATTTCTCCAACAATTGACCATAACTTTTATTTAGAAATGATTATCAGTAGATAGAAAATTGAACGCGTTTTCCAAATTTCCAAGACATTTTTCTTAGGTTGCTAGTTTCCCGGAAAATTTATGAAAACCTCCAGGATTTGATTTTCCAATATTTCATGTGTTATTTTCACCTGTTGAAAATAATTATTTTGCAATTAATATGGTAGTTGGAAAATTTCATTGAAAATTCTCGGAAAATCAGTCCTAAATTTTTCCCCCAGGCACAATATTTGTGTCTTGTTCGCACAATTAGATAGGTTGCCCGTAAAAAGATATCGCCTACCATCGAAAGACACGTAAATCCGGCCCCGCAGAGCCCGACTGGATTGGACAGATAGGCCTGCGG
>JAZBGW010000304.1:11071-29631 GCA_037464815.1 Mylabris variabilis | reverse complement strand
ATCACCAGGTTAACCTCTAATACAACAACAATTCAAAACAATAGTAGCAGCAGCAGCAGCAGCTGGCCGTCAACGACGACGAGCGACCTACAGTCGGTAGCCGGATTCTGGTCCGTCTGTAGTAACAAAGCAGCAGCCGGCGACGGGCCCCTCTGTCCGCCGCCTTGCCCCGCCAACAGTAACAAGTCTACTCAGTGCCTTTATTATTTGAAAGAATCGCACAAAGAGGAGGTGTGCGGCCCCAATTTGGGCCCCGAGCGCAGGCGTATCGTGCTGCACGGACTCCGGATGCGCCACTGCTGCGAGCACGCGGTCGACGCGGCCCTACCCCACGAAGCTTTCCGGGGCGGCAACGACTGCCGACGCCTGATTGACGACTTGCTCGCCGTTGACGAACTGGCCAGAAGAATATCATGTTCACATCACGAGGTCCTCACCCGATACGACTGCGGCCAGACTTACTCCATTGCACACCACTGTTCTGATTGCAAGGTATATACCAATACATAAATACACAAATCACACCTACTATTTACATATATCTACGTATACCTATGTACATACATAAATAGGTATAAAATCAAATCCATAATCATCCAATAATACGTAATTATTGGCGAAAAGTAAATCGTAACGTCCACCTTAGGCGCTGTACAATTGTGTAACAATAATCTATAATTCATTTGTCAACAATATTAATTATTACATAATAAACAAGAAAACCTCTTCACATACTTAATTACATTTTCAAAACATATTGTGTAAACGAACTAAAACATCTTCCGTCATATTCAATTTGAAAAAAACTTAAACGAACTTGAACAGGTATCCCACTAATTATGATTACATTAGTAATTCAAGTGCGGCAATAGACCAGCCTGTGGACAAGGGGAAATATAAGGTACGACAAGTTGATGGTGCTGTTTGTGACATTAATGCGTGCTGACAGGATATAATTTTACAGCAAAACCATACCTTCTGCTAGCCCTTTCTGTGTTTTGCACACACCAAAAAAAAAATGTAACCCACTCTTTTGTTGAATTCTTCCAACAAGTGTATGTTAGGAAAATAAGCGATAGGTAGATAGAAAGAGAAATAGAATTTCTTGTAACAGTTGAATTATATACGGCAATATTGGAAAATTACAGTTGATGCACATTTTGTGTAAATCACCTGCCAGTTACCATTCGAGCACTCTAGCACGTGTCCAAGGCACGTGTCGTTTATTGAAATATATTCTTGTTGTTGCTGTTGTGTTGAAAAAAATCGAAGGGGAAAACAACCAGAGACATGTAAATATAACGTAATTAGTGATGGAATTAATTCTAATTTTAGTTTTAACAATTGCTCGAAATTATGGTCAATAAGTGTAACTATGAACAATCCCATTTCGTGTTGTTTGTTCAGCGAGATTCTCTCTATAAACACAGCACGTATAATGGAAAATTGTAAATGAAATCACCATCATCATCATCATCATCATTGTCGGCGACAGTGTCATTATCGTCTCTAGCAGTGCAATTAAAAAAAAGAGACTCATAACTAAATTCATCAGCCACAACAAAACTATCACTTCTCGTTGTTGGTTTATTTGATTTCGAATTCCAGCTAACCCCATTAAATATTCAAACTGAACGACAAGATAACATGAACAGATTTGTAACTCGATTTTTTCCCCCACAAAAACATAAAGTCTATTGAAAACAATCCTGTAATTTGGTGAATTACGTTCTAAATCATTCAAATTTGAACAAGATTTCCTGGTTATAACCACCACGACTGTGTTTAAGAGTACTTTTTCTCTCGCTAGTTCACCAACTACCGATGATTTATAACGTAAGTTTTAGAAACATCATCAATTGTAATCTTTCTTATATTTTACTCAACAAACAAAACAAAAATAAATAAAGACGAAGCCCAAATGTCCATCATGTTGGGTTGGCGAGAAACGCATATATTGCCTGTCAAAATCCCATCTTTCGACCCTTAACCGTGGAAAATCTAGTCAAATATTCGACTGGCTATCGAAGATTTCCCCACTACTAAGGTTCGAACTTGTATGTGTGTGTGTGTCCACGTATATAAGGTGATACGTTTCAAATCATCTGATATCGATCGTGGTTCAAATAACAACAACAATAGCTCCATTGGGGTGGAGGAAAAGACAAAAAAATTGTTGATCTTTCCGGACTGTTTGACCGTAAAAAATTAATTAGAAACTCTATATCTACCTGTATAAGTAACCGCAAGTTAATTTAAATGCAATTAAGGAGAAAATGTGCTTATAAAGTGCACAATATCGCTACTATCTTAAACAACTAAGCTCCTGAACAAACAATTCCGGATATTATACCTGACAATCCTTTATGTTCATATACAACTTCATTATGTTGTTATTAACATTTAAGGTATGTTAATAAAATTTCCAAAATTACCATAGACATAAGGGGTACGGATAATTTATTAGAAACTGATTTCCGACATTGCAACGTAATTATAGTTTTAGTTCTAGATGGTAATAGTGGTGGTGGTAATAGTCGTCCCCTGTGTAACTATAATTCGATAGAAACTTCCTAAAATTGTCTCTCTCCCGTTCTATTTCGCTCTTAAATCCATATTCGGTGACAATTTTATTAAAATTGATAATACGTTGCATAATTTGATTGCACTAGTTGTGAGGAGAATTCGAAAATCTGCCCTGACAACTGTAGAAATGGCGGAGGCGCCGGGTAACAACTTCCAAAATTGGATTTATAAATGTTTTATAATAAAACAACATAGTCGAGACTTGTGTGTAACAAATCCGTCTTAACTTGGACGTTTTGAAAAGATGAAAAATGATGGTGCGTGAGCGGCAATACGACAAAAAACACCCTCCGCTCTTACCACTTTGACAATCAATACTTTTCTATTTTTCCTAATTTAGATTGTAACCAACGGGAAATAAATCAAGGATCTGTTTAATTTACTAACAACCCAATTGGGGTTACTTACAACTGTTAGTACAGTTTAGATAACCACCCTTGGTTGACTAGCACAATACACGCTTAATACATGATGCATTTTTGATGAAACTCAATCATCCCCTTGATCCTGTCAAATGGCTCTCTGTGTGCGTATGTGGAATACCTTTGTTAAGCTCTAAACACCTTAACAAGGTCAATATTGGCATAGTAAACATGTGCGTGATCTTTTACTGCTGCCACCACCACCACCACCACCACTGTCATTTCAACCCTTTACCATATACGTAAGGCAGTTTCCGTTGCTAATTACAGGAAATAAACGTGGATGTTTATCATTAGAATTAACGAAGGAAATTCCCTGATGAATTCATTCATTGTCAATTAGATTAATAAGGGTGGATTTTCTGCTAGTTTCGATTTATAAATAAGTATGTATATGAATGTTTCTGGTTGTTGAATAATTAAAATTATACGTAACACGACTGTATTTTTGTGATCGATAAATTACCGGGAAGTGTGTCAATAGCTTGTTCACGTTAAATACTTTATATAGAGCTATTCCTCTTTCGTTCATGTAACAATATAGAGAGTAGAAGCATGGGGATTTCGTTATGTTGTAGTTACAATATAAAACTTTGTAATTTTATAAGTCTTTACTGAAAATCTTGGTAGGTACTTTCAAGTTTCAGTACAATATATATATACCAAATATATTTACGAAACTTTCCCCACTGTGTCTCTAAATAAATGCAAAAGCTCTCCTAGTCACCCCCTTGGCAACATAATTCTTCTATACTATAACCAGTACTCCACATGTCTATCTTTCGATTGTTCTTATGTCGATGATGATAAAGATGATCGTGATGATGATGATGATGATGATGATGATGATGACAATGTCGTGATTGTGGCATGGTGGTAGTGCGAGACGTTAGAGGGGTAGCTATACAGATTGCGAGCTTGCATATTCGGGTCACAAAGATCGATCAGCCGCCCTCTCTCTACACAACACTACTACACCAGAGCAGAGTGAAAACGTTGAGAGCGCTGTATGTTGTGCTCACCACCACTAGCACTACTACTACTACCCCGTGTTTGTGTGACCTCGTCGACACACAAACACCTCCAACTTTTCTCTATATGTGTATATTTCCAACGAGGTGTACAACCCTTGATGGAACCGTTGGGCCTTCAATTCTTGTCCGACTCCACTCGACCCAATCACATTAATATACAACACAACAGCAAATAAACAACCACGATTCCTACTGGAAACGTAATCCATCTTTATTGCAAAATTCCAAAAAAAAACACAAACACTTTAAACGCTTCACTGTTAATGCAGTGTTAATAATTTATATAGTTTGGTACTACCACCGGCTGTTATGTAATTTTTACCTCAACCCCCTTCGATTTTGGTGGCGTTTTCGCTATCACCGATGAACGACAAGAGAGTAAGTAGTCACACACATATCATTGTCAAATTAGTAATTCACTATAGGGGCTGCAGAGAGGGTTGGATTACAACAGCTCCAATACTCCAACCTGCGGCTAGATCGAATTAATGTGGTACGTCGTGTCCGTGTCGCCACCAGGTGATTAATGTCGATCTGATTTCGGGCATGTAGAAGACGAAATTTCGCCCATCATCATCATTGTTGGACGATACAATAATTGTTTCTTTAAACCATACCAACATTTATAAGAAACAGATTGGATTACAATTAGACAACAAAAATAATTAATACCGTAATTAAAGTGAATCTTGTATTTCTTATTGTTGTAAACGAATTTAAATTCAACAATAACGATTTTACAATTAGCAATTACGGTAACCCAGACTGGTCATTGTTGTGTCATTATTTACAAATTTAACAAACCATCTAGTAGGAGGGTGGTCGCAATTGTACATTGTTTTTTTTTCTCTTCTTTTGTTCAGCTCTTATCACAGATTATCAGTTTAATTAATAACAGGATATGTTGATTGTTTGTAGTAAAAACGTTTAAAGGATCTGTAGTTCGAAAGGGTAAAGTTCGTAGGGCCCTATGAATGAATACGGTTAATGAATGGGAATTGTATGATCACGCAAATATTCAACGAATTTAATGATTTGATGAGAGCCACAGAAAAAAAATTCGTAAAATTTTATTTGATTGTCGTAGAATTTAACAAAATTCCCGTTATTATTATTATTATTATTATTAGCTCAATATTACCGTGACAGATAATAAGGAATGATCCAGACAGTGTCAAGAACCTCGAGATAGTTTAATCTTTCGTCAAACTGACATTGATTACATTAATACACTTCATACACAAATCTATCTTCAACAAGTTGCCATTAGCGGAAATTTAGGGGATGATTTAAGAGTTAGATTGACTAAGATTCAATATTATTCTTCCTTAATTTATAACTAAAGTTTTAAACTATGTATTATATCGATAATACCCTTAGTATTCTAATCTATTCATTCTTTACACCCTCTGTGATTGACATAATTTTTGAATATTTTCGAAGAGGGAAATTTTATGATTTTCTACAAAAGTGACATGTGTGATTCACTCATCTTCTTTTCTTCTTCTTCTTCTTCTTCTTTATCATCATCATCATCGTCATCGACATTGTTGTTGTTGTTGTTGTTATTGTCGTCGTTCAGGGGTAAGAATCAGGTTTCGTCGTCGTAGCATGTTTGCGGGGGTGCACATGCCGGGGGCACCGCCCTAGCGCCAGCTGTGCTCGGGGATCGATCCCGAGATTCGAAACTGGGTTCTCTCATTGCTGCCTGCTAGCTGGGTGAGAGAACACACACACACACACACAAACAGCCTGGCTGCTTGCTCTCCACATTCACTCACACATATACAAAAACGCACACATAGAAACGTATAAATATAGATATAGAGACAACCCCGCTCGCCCTCTAGTGCTTAACAACCATCTTCGTTTTATCCTTGATATAAAAAGATTTTATATCTCTGTCTCTTCTTCTATTCCGTCCAGTTCATTCATTTCTTGTACGATGTCATACTGCAAATATCTACCTTTGTCTAGAAAACCACCCTTGTTAAAAAAAAGTACATACAATTAAAATAAAAATGTCCATTTTGGGGGAAAATTTTAATTTAATTAACCGTCACATGTCGATTAAGGGTTAAATAGATGGATGGATGGGTAGATCAGTTCGTTTTCTTGATAAGAACACGGAAGCCGCTATAATCGAATAGTGGATATTCGGTTTGAATTAGGATGTTGTTCAGTTGAATGAGCTTGATAGGTTTATAGAAAAGATGAGTTTAAGGCGGCAGCATAAGGGTGTATAGTAGTGGGCTTCGTCAGAAGGGGTGGTTGTGTGACAAAGTCGAATTTAATAAAAACCGATAATCAGACAGAGAGCTGTTGTAATGTATTGTATAGAATTCTATTAATTATTATTATGTGTTTGTGAAAAGATGATGAATGATAATTATTTCTTTCAGTTTCTGTAAAATTGATCAACAAACTAAACGAAAAACAACAAAGATGACAATTCGTGCCGCTGTCCGCCAACTTGGCAAACTCTAGTTTGAAAATTTTCTCATTAAATATTTCCTTAGTTCTTAGCTGTTCTTTTCTCTTTTTTTTCCTTCTTCCCCGTCTCTATCGCCAACTTTTCACCCCATCTCGTTCACCCTCTGCTCTACTTTAATTGTTGCAAATTTTCGAATAAGAATTCTATTACACTAAATTTCCATCA
Organism: Mylabris variabilis; assembly: GCA_037464815.1. Lineage (NCBI taxonomy): Eukaryota > Metazoa > Arthropoda > Insecta > Coleoptera > Meloidae > Mylabris > Mylabris variabilis. The sequence goes on along the minus strand of JAZBGW010000304.1, from coordinate 22,930 downwards.
AATGAATCTTATGAAAATCTAAAGGGGGTTCGATGATAGATATTTGGTTAAAACGAATTTTGATCCTCTCCACGGTATAAATCAAGTGGAACGAATTCAATTGTTGTTATTTAGAATTGTTGAATTAAGTCAGTAATTAACTGACAAATTTGATTCACAAATAATCAACAAATAGGAAAAACGGAATCTCTCTCTCTCTCCCTCTATCTCACCCTTGTTGTTTTCTGGTGTTGTTGTCGAGATGTTCGAGCGATATCATCGTTAAGGATGGGGGTGTCACCGTCACCGCCACCATGAAATTATTGTCGAATTTGCATTTTAATAATCAGAAAAATCTCTCTCTCCCTACATTTTGATTTTTTATCAACACGATTTAATCTCCAACACCAGACGTAAATTAATTGTTCAATTTGGATTCCAATTAGACATCTTTTCAAATCGAAATTTCGCTGTTGTTTTTACTAATTGTGAGTGAAGCTTTGAAGATTTGGTAACTATCAAAGTCTGAACAAGGGGAAGAAGAAGAAGAAGAAGAAGAAGAAGAAGTAGAAACTTTATGGCTCAGATCCTCTTCAAGGCTGAAAATCTGTTTATCAACCTGATGAAATCGTATTTTCAACTCCATGGAAACTTGAGAGAGTTCCAGTTTTATTACAGTTTTGTGAAATAGTGTTGTCTGTGTATGTGTGTAAAAGGTAGAAGTTGCATTAATGTTAAACTTTTCATACAACCAACATAATAATGAAAGCAAACTAACAAATTCCGTTCAAATCAACAAAAACGTATATTTACAAATTAATTATGCGCTTATGAGAACAGGAGAGCCAAACCAGCTTAAACGACACTTTTCAACTTTGATGTTGTTTGTTGGTTGCGTAATTCCAGTTTGGTTTTATACTGTATAAAAGTTTCGTTTAAATATTTGCATTAATCCTTATAAATTCTGTAAAGAAAGTAATAGAAGACGATTATTATAGTCAAAAGAATAAAAATAAAATATTTGTAAAGAACTTGAAAGCTGAAATTCTACCAATTGTACAGGATGGAGCGGGAAAAAAAGTGAACATAAAACGCCGACAGGCTCGTAAAGCTATTAATTATTGATTCGAAAACGTTGTAGAGTCTAGAAGCTAAAAGCGGAATAGCCTCATATATTTTTCAAACGACAAGATAAGGAGCGTGTCATTTCACAGTTTCTAAACTAAGTAAAGTGAAGAAGAATACTTTGCCTTTTTTTGCTGTTGTTATTATTGTATATACAAAAATTTTATAATTCGTTATTTATTTGTGTGGTGTTTTTTTTACAGAAAGCATACCGACGGTGGGTGTGCAGTTCTCTGGTGCCTCATTTTTCACGTGCAGGTGAACGCATACGGCCGTGCCTCAGTGTGTGCCAGGACGTGGAACAACAGTGTCCATATCTACTACCGGGTGATTGGACGAACCAAACGATACCACCGGGGGAGGCGGCCCATCCAACGCCCCAATACGCCGGGGAGCCCACCTTCCTCTGTCTCGGTACGGTAACACTCTACAATAACAATATTAATGTAGTAGCAACAATAATAATAAGAGAAGATAAGTGCTCGCCCGGCGCATCCACCATTTTTACCAATTCTCTCTTTTCAATAGAATCAAATGTATTGATCAAAATTTTAGCTTTTATCATTGATGCTGTTGATGATAAAGGTGAATATATGTATATACAGGGTGAACTAAAATTCTCATTAACCGATGTCCAAAACTAATGAGAGAAATGTTAAAAAAAACTCCATCTTTTTTAGTTTTCAAGATATAAGACCTCAATGATTGAACTTTTAAGTTCTTTAATTTCAATTATCAAAAAGAGTTTGGCGAACTCCATCTTTTTTAGTTTTCAAGACCTCAATGATTGAACTTTGAGGTTCTTTAATTTCAATTATTAAAAAGAGTTTGGCTCTTAGATCTCTGTAGGTCATCTGAATAATCATTCTAATCAGTTATGATTAGGTTGAACTCTACTGGATTGGAAAAAAAAGATGAGTTTCAAAAATTTTGAAAAAATTACCACTATTAGTCTAAGCTTTACTTATTCTGTTAGGAAATTTACAAAAAAAGTAAGAAAAAACATGATTTTTGCACTATTTTATTTTTTATCTCAAAAACTTTATATCAGATTTTGTTTAATTTTTTTATCACATCCGAGTTGGTTTTTTGGATGAGACTGAATCCTCCCTTTTTCCACCAAAAAAATAAAAAATTCGAAATATCAAAATAAGGGTATTTAATGCTGTTATAAGTTTGAAAGCAAGTGTACGGTATACAGGCTGAACCAACAATTCGCGAAACAGCTTAGAGACACGTTCTTGAACAGATAACAGAGAACATGAGAAAAATGTTTAAAAAAATCCTTCTTCTTCAATTTCGTAGATATTGGCCATTATTTAAATTCAAATTTGGCAACATTCAGTTAACTTTAAAGGGCTAAAAGGTGTCTAATTATTTTGTATCCAAAGAAATAAAAATGAAAATAATTTGCTATGTTGCCACACATTTTTCAGGTGAAATCAGTCGAAAATCATTTCCTGAAAATAGCACTTTGGGACAAGTAAATGAATATTAAGCTAATCATTTCTGAATGATTATTCAGTTGACCTACAGAGATCTAGTAGCCAAACCTTTTTTAACAATTGAAATAAAAGAACTTAAAAGTTCAGTCGTTGAGGTCTTATTTCTTGAAAACTAAAGATGATTTTTTTTAACATTATTCTTGTCAGTTTCGGCATTGGTTAACAACGGGTCGCTAAACTGTTCCACGAATTTTGGTTCACCCTGTAGAATCAACGATGAAAATGGATATAAATTAAATTATATAGCATCAATATCAATTTTTTCTTCAAAAAACACAATTTAGAATCTTATTTTATGGATTCCGCCATATTACTCTATAAGAAAACAAAGTCATGTGCAAATATAAATAAAAATTTATATAAAAGACGTTGTGGAGCAAGTGCCATCTAACGTTTGAGAAGCGTAATAACCACAAGTACTATTCTATCTTAATACTCACTAATTTTACCGAATTTGCCATTTTCAAGCAATGATTTTGGACTCACTCCGCCTGAAAAAATGTGTGACAACATAGCAAATCATTTTTATTTTTAATTCCATGAATACAAAATATTTAGGCACTTTAGCATTATTAAAGTTAATTGAATATTGCCAAATTTACCTTCAAGTAATGTGCAGTATCAACGGAATTAAAGAAGACAGATTTTTTAAAACATTTTTCTCGTATTTACTGATGTCTGTTCAATAATGTGCTACTAAACTGTTCCGTGAATTTTAGTTCATACTGTATATATACGAAAAATTCAAATTATTTTCACACGCAAATGGATGAGAGAGTTTCTTGAAAGAAACCAGCCGCTGGGTGAGTTTTGTAAGTTGAAAGTTGAATATATCGTGGCAATAGCAAAGGAGAAGATTACTATTACACGCTCACCCCTCTAGATACAGTCAAATAACAACATTTACACAATTGACGCTTTCGTCATTTTCAGCTCTCAAATAACAAACACACAGAAAAACAACATAATTACACCATTCTAGACTTTTCTCTTGGTTGACTTGTTGTAATTTGATGATAATAATAATAGTTGTGTGTGATTTCTTGTCCTTTGGACGATACGTTCGGCCTGTTAAAATCCTCATAGGGACACTACACGTAAATACACACACACCCACATAAATATAGAGATAGATAAGGTATCGATTGATCTTGAAGCTGTTAAAGTCTCAGCGGAATGATGGACGTGACCTGCAGTCTTGGCCACTACCCATCGTTAACAATATAGCCTGTTCCTCAGATATCTTGTGCCAATCTCAATTACTGTTCTAATCGTATTAAATTACGGTTTAACGAAAATTCGGTTGCGTGCCCGTACGAAAATCAGTTTTTCTTTTTCTTTTATTTTGATATTAATAATACTCTCAATCAAACAAATCGTATGCCATCAAAAAATAATTAATAAAGTTTCGACGTGAATATTTGTCTGAATCTGTCCAATAGAATTGATGATATTTACAAAGTCAACAATATGGACGGGCAGAGGAGACGACCCCATCATTCATTTTCGTATAGTTTCTTTCCAACAATTGATAACAGAAATATTTCAATGTTTGCACATGTCTGTTCTGGATGTATGTCAAATTTGCATTTTGTTACAAATAGTAATTATGGAAACAACAACTTACAGGGTAGAAATAGGGGAAAAAATTCAACAATGATGGTGGTGGTGGAATTCATTATAGAGCTATCCTACCGTTTCTCCCATGGCAATATATTTAATTGTTGCCGTTATCATAACGTCTAGTATTCAAGCCATCAATCACACTGCTAAAACAGATTATATACCGCCACCATTACCGATTAATTGTGCCAGAGAGGAAACAAAATACAATTGAACAAAGAGAAATAGAACAACTCTATATAAACCTACCTTTCCTGATGATTCTATAAGCTGGAAAATCGTGGGAAGGAATACGTTGACTATAGGGTAGTTTGGGGCGATTCCCATCGGTCGGTTATTTATTTATTTATCTATTTATTTATTTATTTATTTATGGATTTTCCCCTTTTTCTTGTGATGAATAGAGGATTGGTTTTGATGTATTGTGGTTGCAGATCCCAACATCCCGGAGACCGGTGAACAGAAGCTTAAATCCTTGCGCGGAGACGAAGACTGTTGTTATACGCACTGCGGTACGCCAGGTCGAGGAGGAGGACGAGCAGGTAGCGACGACGACGACGTGCTCAGCGTGTGTGAACATTGTCCAGGTCGGCCTGCCATTACTAATGATACATTGTCGTCTTTCTTATCAACAACAACAACAATAATAAGAACAACCACCACCATTTCGACGATAACAACAAGCGCCGCCGCCGCCACTACTGCTGCCGAAATTGTCCCTTTATTATATTGGAGGGCAGGAGGCAGGACTTTAAATAATAAAGTGTCTCTATTGTGGACCGCATGGATTATTTATTATAATATAGAACTAACAAAAACAATTTTAAACACATCATTACAATGTTTGTTAGTTTTGTGCGCGTCATGTGTGCGGACGACGCTGCTGATGATGTGGACGATCTTGATGAAGATAATGTTAATAATTGGTATAAAATTGAAGAAAAAAAAGCTATTAAAGACGATACAGTGCGGAACGTGCTCATAGAATTAGGACTGTTTAGGCGATATGTGTTCTTCCAGACGCCCTGGAGTGGTCTGTCCATGACGCAAACAACACAAAAAAAATAATTTCAAACGATTTCTACCCCTTTCTAAATATACTTAATCATCGGCTCTTTTATAAAAAAAATCTATCGGATCAAATGTGTTCACATTCAGATTTATTAAATTTTAAAAAAAATAACAACAATAAACAAAAACAATTTGTATCCGGGACTAATACAGGGTGTCAAATTCGAAATAATTTTAAAGTCAAACCAATTACAGCTTGAAATTTCCGATAGATAAAAGACTGATTTTGCCAAAAAATTCACCAACATATCTCTGTTCGATAAAAGCAAAACACCCGAAAATTAAAACGCGCCCAAAACATATCTCGAATTATTCTTTTCCCCTCACAGCATCCCTTATAAAAGCCAGTTTTGTACCCGGATACGTGCCATAAGTTACACGTCTTTCAAAAAAAATTCCACTAGCTGTAAGCGAACTAGAAACTAATGGAAAAAATGCAGCTGGATGACTGCCTTTAACGTGAGGAATTGATGGAGAATTTTCAATAAAATTCAATTATTTTTTCTAGCCTTGATCGTTTGATTGTTTCTTTCTTTTTTTTTAATTGACACACATTTCAAATTTCAGTTCAAATTATCGGAATTGCACCATGGACAGACCATCATCTAGAAGCGATGGATTTTTATTAGAAGAATTATATCTTCATGCACATAGAATTTGTCTAGGACTGCAAAAATGTGAATGCGGAGTCAAATTAATATTGCAACAACACAAATTTTCGTATGGCAAGTCGTCAATTATTTTTGTCTTTATTAAAGAAAGTTTTGGGAAATTGAACGAATAGATACAAAGAATGGAACGTGTTCAATATTAATTCCGACTCCCATTTGTATAATGGCTGTTGCGAAGTATATAAGACTATATTTAGAGAAAAAAAAATTGAAATAATATTGTTGATGTTGAAGATATATTTACTAATTTTGATTAATTTATTTTGATACTACAGGAATAACTTTGTTGCAATACGTGCATTACGTTTTTCAAAGAAGAAAAAAAATGTTTAAAAAGCGATCGAAGATGAAATTTTATTATTAACGGTCTCTATATAATTAACCAAAAACTATAGAGATCAACATGTTATTTTCCATATATTATTCCGGCCAAATTAACTAATTAATTAATAATTAAACGTACATATATACAATTACATTTAAAACAAAGAGGAAAACAAGTATTAAATGATTATTCAACGATACATTTCAAATCTCTAACCGACCCTCAACACTGAAAACCACCCCTATTTTATTTACGTTCAATATTGATCGATATACTTGCGAATCAGCCAAAAAAAGCAGTCACCTAGTTGCGATTGTTAATTTCGTGTTGTTTTTCTGTTGTTGTAAAAGAATTATTATTATTACTACTATTACTACTACTACTCAAAAAAAAAATGAGGATTTGATTAGTTGACCGACGTTGTTTGGCAAAATTTGACAACAAATTATATATACGTATATAGTATTATTTAAAAAAAGAGGAATAATAAATTAATAAACAGATAAATAAATAACGCAAAATAATAATAATAATTAATAAAAGTTATTAAAGAAATTGTTAAATGTGAGATCCTGTAGTTGACGAAAAAAAAAATAATAATAATAAGAGAACAAAAATTATAATTGGAACGTAGACAGTTCTCTCGAACGGATCATGAAACGTAGCCACAATTTGTTTCTTTTTTTTGTATGTTTTAATGAAAATTGAAAGCAGAAAAACTAGAACAGGATTAGAATGAACACCATTTAGTTGATTATCGTTCAAAACCTATTTTTTTTTCTCAATTTAACTGCCCAACTGCCAGAATTTAAATAAACTTACAAACCAACGACTTTGTTCATATCATTGATTTAATTCACTAATATTAAAACAAATAATTATTGCAGAAATAAAACAATCAGCCACTTGTATGTAATCTTGTATTAATAATTTTAAGCAGGGTAAAATTTACAAAAAAAAAACAAATTGTTAATTAATTAGTTGAATATAACAAGATCTTTAATTGTAAAAAAAACGAAAAAAATTGAGTGACTGATAATTGCGATTTATTTACAATAATTATTTGTTAATTAGATGAGAATCCTGGACGAATTTCAGGAATTTTGTCTTTAGTTGATGGATTCGTTTGAATAACAACAACAACAACAACAGCAAGATTAGCAACAACAACAACAATAACAACAAGAATTACAACAGCAACAACAAGAATAACAACAACAACAAGAAAACGTCAGGTCCACGTTGTATTTTTCGATGGAAAACTTGAAAGAATTTTTAAACAATATTTGTGTGCGTTATTGTTTTTAGTACAGGAATCGGAATATTTGAATAAACGATTCATAGTAGATCTTTTAAATTAAACCAAAAAAAGTTATTAATAAATTAATTAATTAATATTAAAAGGAAATATAAAGAAAATTGGTCTAGATTCGTCCGCAATTTGATGCAAAAGTGTTGCTAGTGGTCTCATGTTACTAGCTGTGTTCGTTAGAGATCTCTGCAAATTTTATTTAAAATAATAATAATAATAATAAATAAATAAATTTGAAATTATACTAATAATACTAATAAGATTAATAATAGTATAATACGATATTATAAGAGGATTAATGGGGGCATATTTGTTAGAATATCTCTTCAAATTCTTGTTTCATCAACTAAGTAAAAATTGTTAATTGTAGTTTAATTTTAATGTAATCTGTTTGGCCAGAATTGTATACAAAAGAGCCAAAGCCTTACGATTGCAATACGAGAAAAATCTTGAAAAAATATTTTTGTAGTGTTTTATTCTTGGCCAAAATTCCACAAATATGCCTTTATTTATTCAACACACACACACACACACATACACATTTACACATACATTTCACCAACAAACACACACTGAAAATACACGCAATTTTGTAAACGTTTCCTGCAAAAATTACTAATTTTCTTTAATTTGTTTGAATGATAATAAGGCGCCTAGGTTTGTTGGTCTAAAATCACGCAAATATCTGACTTGCTGCAATTATCATTTACGATTCAATTGTACGGCGATTAGTTGATTAATATGGATGAAATATGGCTCAATGTAGTATAATTATTGCCTTCAACAATGCAAAATGGATTATTTTTTTTCTGTTGTTGTTGTATAGGATATAAGACACCAATTTTCTTGATATATGATATTCTCAATGTTTTTATTTTATAAATTTGAAACAAACTGATGGAGGAAAATGGGCAGAAATTTAACGACCATATTTGCAATAATTAATAAATAAATACTGCTCTGCTTTGCATTGTTGTAATTGTTGTTGACGTTTGTAAAAAAATATAAATATTAATAAAAGAAAACCAAAAAAATACATATATTATGAAGTATATTATATATATATTTAAAAAAAAATTATATAATTATTGTTGCTAGTGCTAGAATTGTTGTTGTTATTAATTCAGAATAGTTGAAATATATTTTTCTTTATTAATTTACAGTGTGAATGAAAAGTCTCTTATGGAAAAACCAATAATAATAACAATAATACGCATACATTGTATGACTGAGGATATGATATGTCTCTGATTTTTTCTGTTGTAATCTAGATTTAAAATGTTGTTATTAGTGTATATAATCTATTTAAGAATAATTAAGAATAAAGAACGACTGGTGCGGTATTTGCCAGGATTTTTTAAACCCAAAAAAGCCATTTTGTCTTGTAATAATAATAATAATAATGAATCTAGAGAATAGTGAATTGAATGTCTAATTGATTTACAAAATTATTATTCCATATAAACCGATTACAATAAAAATTCAGTCAGATATTTGCAAAATAATTCACCCTCAATAACATATGTTGCACAAAATTCAACCAAAATAGAATTTATATAGTTTACAAGTATTTTTGTGGAAACGTTCAATGATTGTTTGTTTTGAACAACACATTGAAGTGAATTACAGCAACTACAAGAATAAAGGATAAACACATTCCAACAACAACAACAACAACAAAGAACAAACAACAAAACAACATATAATGATAAACTTTATCAAAGTCCCAGACAAAATGACAAAAAAATATGAAATTACTAAGTTAAGGTTGAAAGTTTTTTTATTAGTGAAAAAAGTATTATAAATATTGAAAAAAAAACACAAAAAACGATCAAATAAAAAATTCAAACTACTATTGTTTAATGTTGTTGAATTGGATAACTAAATAATAATAATAACACTAATAATATATAAAACTAGAAGTTGACAATAAAGTGCATTTCGGGAGAGTTCTTTTGGAAATTTTGTAATATTTGATTGAAGCTTAAAGAAATTCTTCTATTCTACTAACCTTCTTCTTTCGTTTCTTTAATTCAAATTAATATTAAATACTTCCTTTGACCGAAAATAGTTGCAACATTTCAATATTATTATTAATTAATCGATGTAGCAACTATTTTCAGACACAAGAAGTAATTAATTCCCAATATATTATTAAACTCTCTAGAAATGTTCATTTAACTACTCGAATACGTGAAGTATACGGAAATTCGAATTTCCCTCCCATTATTACCTCGACAGTGCTTACAACGTATACTAAAAAAAATCACCAAGTCTTTCAATAATTTTCGAGCATACAGTTATAATTAACGTGAATTTTTACAATTTCTACAAATTCCACTGATGGAATAAGCAGAATTGTTCGATTAGCGTAATTGTTGTGCGAATATATTCAATAAAATTACGGTGATTAACGGGTTAACTCGACGCCACTGGTTTTCACGGTCAACTCACTATATAGATCTATTTGTCAAAATTGCCAAACATAACCTCAATAAACAATGTCAAGTTTGTATCGATTTTTCTTGTTTTTCTCAATTTTCCTAAAAGAAACTCGTTCAGAAGCGTGCAATATTAACGGTAATACTCAATGTTCATTACATAGTCACAATCTTTATACTAAAGGTATCAATTTTGGCTGACAATTTAGTAAAATTATAATTGAGGTTAGATTTCTTTTCCAGAGAGCAACACGAATTTCCATAAATACATTGAATTCATCGAAAATGCAGCCAGAAATTACTCGCCTTGTCATCAGACGGGATGTGATTGTTATTTGAGTGTTATCAAGAATGATTTAAAACTGTTTAAAAAGAGCGGAATTACGAAACAAATGTTGGATAACGTCAAGACAAAGTGGGAATTTATATAAGCAAATCCGATAAAATTCAAGTTTATTTATCGTTTCAGGGGTACAAAGTATCAAATTATCGACAATCGTTTGTATCGAGACAAGAATTGCATGTTTCCAGCACGTTGTAACGGTGTTGAACATTTTTTGTTGAAACTACTACCGAAATTACCGAATTTGGAATTGATTATAAATACACGAGATTGGCCCCAATTACCGAAACATTACAATCTAATCGGCCCGGTATTCTCATTCAGTAAAACACTAGATTATTATGATATAATGTATCCAGCTTGGGCATTTTGGGAAGGCGGTCCGGCAATCTCCCTATATCCGCGTGGTATCGGTCGTTGGGATCAACACCGGAAAATTCTAGGCACAATTGGTAATACAACTGAATGGGATAGAAAGATTTGTAAAGGATTCTTTCGTGGTTCACGTACAAGCTCTGAACGAGATCCATTGATATTGTTGTCGAGGAAGAAACCGAATTTAATCGATGCTCAGTACACTAAGAATCAAGCTTGGAAATCTGATGCTGTATTTTTAGATTTTCTTCAAAGGTTGTAACAGTTTAAATTTGGTGTTTTATAGGATACGTTACATCAACCACCAGCTGATGAGGTGTCTTTCGAGGAGCATTGCAAATATAAATATTTGTTCAATTTTCGTGGTGTTGCTGCCAGTTTTCGTTTCAAACACATTCTACTTTGTAAATCGCTAGTTTTTCACGTTGGTAACGAATGGTTGGAATTCTTTTATTCATTATTGAAGCCATGGATTCATTACATACCGATTGATTCGAATTCTAATGAAGACATCTACGAAGAATTGTTAGAATTTGCACGTAATAATGATGGTATAGTACGACAAATTGCCGAGAATGGTTATAATCTAATTTGGAATCATTTAAAAATGAAAGATATTGAATGTTATTGGCGGAGATTACTAAAACAATATGCGAAATTATTAAAATTCCAACCGGAATTAGATCCAAGTCTTATTGAAATCAAGTAAATACAATTCAATGTTAATTAATATGACAATAATTCGACAATAATTAGTTGTAAGATGTAAAACTTGTTAAAGTATAGATGGCGTTATTTCTATAGCTCAACGCCATCTATCGGTAAGAATCAGGGCTTCGAACTGTTATTTTTTCTGTTCCGGTTCAATTAAAATAAATATTATCGATTCGGTTCCGGTTTTCGTTTTTGTAAAAATTACATTTTCTTTTTGTTTTTGGTTCAGTTCCACTAATTAATTTTCAAATTTTTAAATTTCACCCTAAAATGTACAACCCCGAAGAACTACAGTCGAACTCGGTTATAGCGTACTTGTTGTTACGTATTTCCGGTTATGGCGTATTATTTGCATTACACCGGCCGAATCTCCAT
>JAZBGW010000304.1:637-10986 GCA_037464815.1 Mylabris variabilis | reverse complement strand
ACAACTTTGAGTTATTAAAGTTGTATAAGAAATTAAGGGGAATACTAGTTTAGAAAACGGCCGTCAATAATCATTAAGGGGATTCCGGACCTATACGTCGATTCGGCGTGCGTCAATTTTCAAACAGCGATTACTCGCTTGTTTTTTAAGATAATGTCAAAAATTGACGTGCCTTGGATAGGGCATTTCAAGCTACGTGTTCTAAAGCTTTTTGTTTTGGAAAAATATGATAATATTCTGAATGGCAGCGAAAACTCTACATACATTTTAACAACTCTACGTACATTTTCCTTTATAATTTGGGTAAAACTCAGCTAATATTATCGATTTTCAATATTTATCAAGTAATTTACATAACAAATTGAAAGAGCTTTCAAAATCTTAAAAAAAAAATTGATATGTTTGTTAGTTTTCCGATAACTGAAGAAAATTTAAAAAAGTTTCCAACAGTGATGCCATGTACCTATAGTTTACAAAATAGAAAATTATACTCTCGGATTTAGAAAGGTAATGTGGTAGCCGACGACATGAAGCTCGCTTAAAATCGAATTTTGAAAATTAAGTGAGTTTCAGGAAAAATTTGAATCCCTTTTCACCTATTATTTACAAGAATTAAAATTAATTAATTTGCCTCTTGATTGGCACGAAAATATCGACAATTTTATCTACTTTACGACCATATCATTACAAAAGAAAAATATTTTGAAAATCTGTTTGGAAATTCGATTTTCAATAGATGCTGTTTGTGTTGCTTTGCGCTGTGTACCAAACGTTGTACACTAAATTACAATAACAACACAAACATGGTCTATTGAAAATCAAATTTTCAGGCAGATTTTCAAAATATTTTCCATTATAATGATATGGTCGTAAAGTAGACAAAATTTTCGATATTTTCACACCAATCAAGAGGCAAATTAATTAATTTTAATACTTGTAAATAATAGGTGAAAAAAGATCTAAAATATTCCTGAAACTCACTTAATTTTCAAAATTCGAATTTAAGCGAGCTTCATGTCTTCGGTTTTTACATTACGTTTCTAAATCCGAGAGTATGCTTTTCTATTTTGATAATTATGCATGTTGCACTATTGGATTTTTTTTAATTTTCTTCAGTTATCGAAAAACTAACAAACATAGGGGAAAAATTCTTAAAGATTTGGAAAGCTCTTTCAATTTGCTATCTAAATTTAACTGCTACATAATGAAAATCAATAATATTGGCTAAGTTTGAGCCAGTTATGAAGGAAAATGTAGGAAAAAATTCGGGTTCAAGAGTTTTCACCGATATCAGAATTTTATCACATTTTTTTCCAAAACACCCAGAATACTCAGCTTGAACTACTCCATCCAACGCAAGTCAATTTTTCACAATATCTTTAAAAAACAAGTGAGTAACCGGTGTTTGAAGATCAACTATTTTCGCACGCCGAATCGACAAATATTTCCGACTTCCCCTTAAGTTATACCGAGTGATTCATCTAAAACGAAAAGTTCTTATGGCGACTCTCATTATTTGGTGAACGATTCGAAAAATATTTCAAGGATTTGTAGAGTGGTATTTGGAAACCATTTTAGCGAAATTAAAACTTCGTAGCTCATTTGGAAGTTGCTCAAAAAACGTTCGTTTTGGACAAGGTCGCGATTTTCAAAAACAAACTATGCACTCAAAACGATTTAGAATGACTCGAGAAGCTTCTAACCATTGATTTTTTTTTGTTTTTCTCTATTGCATTCTAGAAAAAATGCGAAACGTTTCCATCTGTTCCACAATATAATGGAAAAAACGAAAAAAATCAATCTTAGGAGGATCCTCGAGTCGTTTTTGAAAATCGCAACTTCGTCAGAAACGAGCGCTTTTTGACCAACTTCCAAATGAGCTACGGGGTTATAATTTTACTAGAACGTTTTCTACGCACGCTCCTACAAATCCTTGGAATATTTTTCGATTCGCTAGCTTTCGCTTCCATTATTTGAAATGGGAGTTGCCATAAGAACTTTTCGTTTTAAGTGACTCACCCTGTATAAAATAATACATGAAAAATATTTACATATAGTCATTGCCAAATAACGTTGATCTTCAAAGACTAAAAAGTGAACTAATAATTGTTATTTAAAAGAAATCCCACATTATAAATTTAAGCAGTTAGACAATAAAAACTACTGTCTTGAGATGACGATATATGGCTCCCTACACCTTAAGCGGTCATCCTTTTTTAATACGTTGTAGAGGACAAAGATCGGTAAGCATTCTCTTGTCTCTTGCTCTGTAGTTGTAAAAATTAAAAATGAACATGAGTATAGATTTGATTTATATTTGTCAAAGTATTTAAGTTTTTCAAATTGTCACTTGATTTTAAGCTACGGTTTTTTACTATTATCTGACAAATGTCTGGAAAACAATTTGTAATTAATTTGGTAAATCTTTCGGAAAACAAAACAGAACAATATTAGATTGGTCAAATGCATGCTAGTAATTTTTCGTCTTAGTTCATACGTTTCTTAATGGCGACCGGAGATCAAAGTTATTTGGCGACGACTATAGTTCTTTAAGTCAAATAAACATTATCAACAAACAAACGTTACTTGTTTACCAATACCTTTAAAAATGAGAGTTATTACTCAAATTTCTTAACGCTAAACGTAAATTCTATTATAACGTAACATTTCTTACGGTCCCTTCGATTACGCTATAACCGATTTTGACTGTATTTACATGGTAACTATTTAAAATACAGAAAAACTCTCAAGCAGGCAACTTTTATTTTGTAATTTTCTATTGACAGAAGAATTTTCATGGTGATAAGTAATAAGTTTTACCATGGGGTAGAAAATCGCAAAAAACACATAAAGAATGCCATACAATAGAGGCGGCAGAAATAGAAACATAAAAAAACATTGATTCCGCCCATCTGTACTACTTACATATCTTGAGGATAGTCCCTTCTTTGTCTGATGTATATTCAGGGGATTATTTCACGAAGCGGATACCGTGCTACAAAGATGCCAAATCCTCAACATCTAGTTATTATTGCCTTTTAAACTATTTTTGAATGCAGCCAGATTCTTTCGTACAAAATAAATTGCTTTGTTCGATCAAAGGACTAAGGGTGGGTGGTAATAGCCGCCATAGTTTCCAATTTTTGGACCACCTACTTTACCTCTATCTCTTTCTAACTAATATGTAAGTAGTATAGATGGACGGAGTTGATGTTTTTCCTATGTTTCTATTTCTGCCGCCTCTACTTATAACTTTAACCTCCAACAAAGGTTGAAAACGCGTTTCACACCTTTTGATAGTCCTATCAACTACTTCTTAAACGACTACAAAATATTGAATCTATACAGAGTTATCCAAAAAAAGAATCTGATTTTGCAGGGGTAACTTCAGCACCCTGTATCTCCATCAAACTTGAGTATGGGCACCTATACAAAAAATCGTGAAATTTAACGTCGGGTAGTTTACTTGCAAGTTCGTGTTAACTCCCCTTTATAGGCAGGGAGAGAAAAGGGGGATGAAAAGAAAAAAGATTGTATTAAGTGGTATACTTGAACCGAAAAAAAAAACAGTTTTTGTTTTTCGTTCAACTCCGAATTTCGTTCCGGCCAAAATTTCGTTGTTTTCTTTTCGGTTTTCGGTTCGAAGCCTTGGTAAAAATCAAAATCGATGTTATATAAAAGTTATTTATTTATAAAAAATCATCAAATTTCGGCAATAGAATCGCGTTTGATTGATTCCATTGCCGAAATTCAATTTTATATTATTTTATTGTAAAAAAAAAAATAACCAAAATCACTCCACCTTGACAATAAATAATTGTTTTAAATTAGGCTATCAATTTCAATGTTATTATCACTGCCGTATAAAAATTCAAACATCGAAGCAGCCAATTCATCAATTTCCCCATCGGCTTTTGGTAGGTTTGTTGCTTTACTTTGTCGTCTCAATTCAATTTCACCATCCAATTCATCGTCAGCAACACCCGAATATTTCTCGCGTACATCCTTCATAATGCACGCCTCTAATTTCTTGTGTTTATAACATCTGAAGAAGAACATTGGACGGATCAATTCACGTGATAATGGGGAACGATCACGTTTCACCTCCGGTACGCATTGCTAGAAATTCATTTTATTAAAGAAAAATATGCTTTTTTGCTTGAAAAATTACCGAAAATTGTTGACAAAATGTAACACCGTCTTGCATATCGCGCCGTAATTCTTCATTAACTGGTAGATTACTGATACGTTCGGTGATTCTTCGATAATTCGGCTCTAGATTATTGTCTAAATAGCCCAGTTCTTGCATAATACAGGTAATATTACGGACACGGCCGCTCAAACGTGACGTTAACACATCGAGTTGCGCTTTAATATCCATATCACGCTGAAATACATATTTTTTTCCTTTAATAATTGATAAAGTGATTGTTGTTAGAACATACCGATACTCGATTACCGTAGAATGACGGTGCAATCAACGGGAAACCGTATGGTGAAAATTGTGGTTGTTGCGGGAAATTCGGATAGAATAACGGCCCCTGATAAGTGGCAGGATTGGCGAATTGTTGATTGTAGAAAGGCGCCGGATATGGCCGTAATAACGGACTCTACAAAACCATTATTATTATTACGATTAATGATATATAGATGGGAAAAATTACCGTTGGCCTGTACGCTAAGATGGCTTGGTGGAGTTTTTCAGCATCGAAATTCGCATTCGGATTCGAAAATAACGGATGCTGTGGTTGTTGTTGTGCTGGATCTTCAGCCGGTTTCGATGCTACCGGTGGCGGTGGCGGTGACGGCGGTGGATTCTCAAAGGCTGCACATTTCGCACAGGCCATCTTCATTTCTTTGCGGATCAATTTGATCACTTCCGGACCGAAACAACTCTCATAAATCTACAATTTTAACAATAATCAATGCTAATTTCTTATTACAGGAATTTAATTGAATTGCTCACCTTCATCATTGCGTATTTTTTCAAAAATTTATCTTCATTGCCAGTGAATCCGGACACGTTCAAGAGTAGTACTGATAAAATTGATAGTACGTAGAGATTCATTTTGTATCCTGCAAAAATTAATGAATGAATTCATATAACGAATACGGTTATTTATAGTGGATTTTGTGTTTATTTTTATTAGAATTGTTGATAGGTAAATAAAAACTGGGTTAATTAATTGCGCTAAATTAAAAATAGTGCAAAATAATTGGATTTTTGGATTCTACAAATTTAAAAAAACGACGAAAATTTACATGATTTGCAGCATCAACGACTCTTGTAATTTTTTTTGTCTATCCACTATCGGTTGAATTTAAAATATTTGTTTTTAGACAGGTCGTTGGTCTTTTGAGGCAGTCGAAATTTTACCTGATAATTCACAAAAACTAACTATTTTTTTTGAATTAATTTTATTGTGATTGAACGAAAAAATTCATTCATAAAAATATTTCATAATTGTTTGTTTATTTGAAACCGGACACGTTATTATAAACATCCTAATTAATGAATGAATTTCACAATTTGTTATTGTTTTAGAATTATTCAATCAATTTTGAGTTCAATACCAAACAATATAGAAAAAATTAAAGAATCCGACAGATAATTTCAAAGATTGATGCCGTTGAACCGGTTAGAAATGCAGAAGGTAATTACAAAAGGCCGTTGATTGTCGCTCAGAATGTTAATTGAAGTTGAAGATGCGGAAAATTCGAAAATTTTGAAACATTCGTTTGTTAACTGTTAATTTCTTAAAATTAATTAAAATCCACACACCTATCTTATCACGAATCAATCACGTATAACACGTATGTACGGCAACCGTTAGTTATTGTTATTGACATCAATTTTTTATGTGACACAATAGAATTTTTGCATATTTTTCCTGTTAGAAGTGGGTGATTTAAAATTTCGAAGAAAATAAATAAAACGAAAAAACAGGTTCTCTTAAAGATTACGCAATCTGTTATTACCATAGAAAAGGACCATTTATCCCAAGCTATGGTATTTTATCAGACTACCGTTATCATCCAATGACCCGATAATTTTTTGATAATCAACTAATTGATAGATTTAATGCAAAATTATAATGAATAACTCACCAATTGTATTCGGCTTTATTGATTGATTACTTGTTAATTAAAATCTGCTCCACAAGACACTAATTAATCTCAATGGTGATAAGAGTCTCATTCAAGGTTACGGCATGTAATGAGTGCATCTGTTTTAACTAGCACTTTATATATCCTACCACCACTTCTTGGTCTTTTTTTTTCCGTGTTTCCACAGCTCTTAAAGTAAGAAGAAGATGAGGTGAAGAACTACTTGAATTGTTCAAGATAATTGCGAAATTTCCACCACATACATATTTATGTATATCTCTGATTCTTTCTAATTTCTGTATAATTACAACGATAATAATGATGATGATGATGATGATGGGTTCAAGAGCAAGAAAACTTGAAACAGCATGAGAACATTAATTATTCCAAAAAAATTAACAGGAAATGAAGATTTATAGTTTTGTTTTTTTGATAGAATCAAGCTTCATTTATCGGATATTACGAAGAAATACCATATTAAAAGTCGTTATAATTGGATAGAAGAGTTGACTGATTCGTAATAAACGCAGTGTACGTCTTTTATTTGAGTTTGATTTGTTTCAATTTGTTCTCTTCCGGTTGCAACGATCCATACAATTCATCAAGATTTATAAAATAATTAATATGATTTTTAATTAGCATTTTTCAACCCGATGCTTTTTGATTGTTTAATTAGTTTAGAAGCGGAATAAACGGCACTTTTTACAATTCAAAACTAACTAATTTAAGGTAAGAATTTCCCAACGAAATTATAGCTATTGTGTTTCGAAATTGGATTCTTCTTCTCCTTTATCACTTATTGTTGTTGGTGTTTATTATAAAAATTTTCAAGATGAAATCCTAATATTTATCCCGTTATAACTGTGTAGTCGTCCGGTTAAACTTCTGTACACAGATCCTATAATAATTTACAAATAATTTATGGTTTCTCTATGTTATTTTTGTCTACATCATCATCATCATTACGTTTTTTAACTGAAAAAACTCAATAGGCTTAATTGATTTTTTCGCGTCTCCACTCAACCGTATTAATTTTAATATTTGTTTTCATATTAATTTAATAGGAATTCTTACGAAAACAAATATTCATGTTCCTGTTTCTTTTCAGTAATTTGCTTTACAGTTAAGTCAATTTCGGTAGATTTTTGACTGATTGTTGGCAAATTATCAAATATTAAAATATTTAATATTTGTTCAAGAAATTTGTATTGTTTTTCAGAGTTTGTGTTGATATAAACGAATTAAACGTCAAGTTTTTGACCGCTAAATGACCATAAAACTTGGTTAGATTACATATTATTGCATTGTACCTGCATACATATTATAGAATTTATAATTCATAAATTATAAAATATGACGCAGAGTTGCCGGAGAAGTTATGACTTTATTAGGTACATACTACAATATTGCTGTGGTCCTGTTCTTCTATGGTCTACTATTATAACTCTACATTTCTGTATTTCACTACCCTTATACCTTTTATTACGTATAAAGATCTTATATTTGAATAGTCTTCTATTCTGCTATGTCCCTTTTCACTCTATGCTTTTCACTATTCTCTATCAGTGGTGCAGCGAGGGGGGTTTTTAACATCCAGAGCCCAGAGCCCCTTTTAACTGAAGAAGACGTCCTAGAAGAATTGGCAACGAAACCTAGGAATTTAAATATTCACTTATAGTTGTTTTAATTTATAGTTATTATTAATTCAAATACATGTTTTTTTTGTGAACACATCCTTTAGTTACAATACATAATTAATTAGAAATTACGTTTGAATAAGTACGCATTTTTACTTTTCACCCCCCCCCCCGAGCAAATTCTGGCTGCGCCACTGTTCTGTATACAGGCTGAGTGAAAAGTAATGCATAATAGTCATAACTATTTTATTTATGGGAATTTATAAAAACATTGGGACAGGTAACTATAGTCGTTGCCAGATAACTTTGATCTTAAAAGACTAACGAGTGAACTAATAATTGTCATTTAAAAGAAATCTCACATTAATTTAAGCAGTTAGACAAAGATGTCAATAAAAACTACTGTCTTAAAGGTATTCCGGAGCCGTTTGTCGATTCAGCGTGAAAAAACAGTCAATTTTCAAACAGCGATTACTCGCTTGTTTTTTAAAGATATTGTCAAAAATTGACGTGCGTTGGATAGAGCATTTCAAGGTACATGCTCTAAACCTTTCTATTTTGGAAAAGTGTGATAAAATTTTGAATGGTAGATAAAAATCTTGGACCCTTTTTTTTAGTAGATTTTCCTTCGTAACTAGCTAAAACTTAGCCAATATTATCAATTTTCAATATTTTTCAATTTGCCGATAACTGACGACAATTTAGAAAATCTTCAAACACGATGCCATGCATAATTTTCAAAATAGAAAATCATAGTCTCGAATTTAGAAAGTTGATGTAAAAATCTAGAACTTGATACTCGCTGCAAATCGAACTTCGAAAAATTGAGCGAGTTTCAGGGGAAAATTTGAACTCCTTTTTCACCTATTATTTACAAGTATTAAAATTGATTCATTTGCCTCTTGATTCGTATGAAAATATCGGGAATTTTATCTACTTCACGACTATATTATCATTATGAGTGGAAAATATTTTGAAAATCTGCCTGGTAATTTGATTTTCAATAGCCGTTGTTTGTTGCTATTGTGATTAAGTTCGTAATATATCAAATAGATGGTGTAGTCATTTATGCCTCTCCACTGTGTTTAAGAATTCAATGTTGCCAGACGTCGATTTTTTCCATTTAATTATTTAAAAAAGTAAATTATGAAATTGTAAATATGAAGCAGGAAATTATAGCAGCCGCTAATAAATACAACGGCGAAAACATCAACCGGTGAAAAAAAATTGGAATAAATAAACAGAATCTAGAATGAACAAAAAAGAAACGAATCCAATAGAAACAGGAGGCGTGGTCTCATTTATAAATGTAAACGAGGTCTGTCAACATTGAATTCTTACACAAAGTGGACAGACGTAAAGTCACTACATAGAATAAAGTATTGCAATTACATGTTCTAATGTGTTAAAGAGAGAGCTACATTTTCTGGACACAACATGGCTGCCTGACAGAGAATTACATGGTAATGTACACAACAAGTGTCAAACGATTTGTTGCGAACGTGAAAGTTCCGGAATCGTAAGCTTAGGAATTGAGGTGGAAGTTTAAAAAACACTAAAAAAATGCCGAGTTATTGTGTTTATGAATGTACGAAAATATTCATTAACTGTAGGCGATTTTTCACTTTTAGAGAAGATAAGACAAAAAATACAATTAGAAGATCGTTCAAAAATAGTGGCTCTCTTGCAATGAATAATGTAATTCAATAAATATAATAAACATGTGTTTGTTTTTGTTTTCCCAACTATCTTTCATTCTGTTTGAAGTAGGCGCCCAATTTTGGCCACAAAATGGATGCCAATTGCGGTACTTTACTCTATATAGTGACTTTAGACAGACGTAAAACACCACACCCTCTATCTGCTATATGGCGAACTTAATTACAATAACAAGAAACAACACCTATTGAAAATCAAATTACCAGGCAGATTTTCAAAATATTTTCTACTCATAATGATAACATGGTCGTGAAGTAGATAAAATTCCCGATATTTTCATACGAATCAAGAGGCAAATTAATTAATTCTAATACTTGTAAATAATAGGTGAAAAGGGGGTTCAAATTTTCCTCTGAAACTCGCTCAATTTTTCGAAATTCGATTTGCAGCGAGTGTCAAGTTCTAGATTTTTACATCACCTTTCTAAATCTGAGAGTATGATTTTCTATTTTGAAAATTATGGATGGCATCGTGTTTGGAATTTTTATTAAGTTGTCGTCAGTCATCGGAAAACTAACAAACATATCAGGAAAATTCTTACATATTTGGGAAGCTCTTTTAATTTTCTATGTAAAATCTAAATCAATTGAAAAATATTGAAAATCGATAATATTGGCTAAGTTTTAGACAGTCATGAATGAAAATCTACGAAAAAAGCAGGGTCCAAGATTTTTATCTGCCATTCAAAATTTTATCATACTTTTCCAAAATAGAAAGCTTTAGAGCATGCACCTTGAAATTCTCTATCCAACGCACGTCAATTTTTGACAATATCTTAAAAAAACAAGCGAGTTATCACTGCTTGAAAATTGACTGTTTTCTCACGCTGAATCGACAGACGGCTCCGGAATATACACGAAAAAAATTTGATTTGAATGCAGGAAA
>JAZBGW010000303.1:0-29699 GCA_037464815.1 Mylabris variabilis | reverse complement strand
TGTTCGAAATTCCAATTGTTAAGGATTACAGAATTAATAGTGCTTCTCTTATAAAATTCTTGGTTTCTATCGTGTTTTTTTGCACAGGGGAAAGCAGGGTAAAATCAACGTTGGGGGTAAATTGAATTTCTGTAATTATTTGAATATAAATACATGTACATACATAAAATGAAAAACAATGATGTGTAATATCGTGATGAAGGTAGAGAAATCAACGATTTTTTGAATTTTCGTATTCTTAAAAAAACGAAATTATTGTCTTGAGAATTGATTGTAAAAACAAATTATTGAATCATGGTTCAATTTACCCTGGTCTGGCCTATAAAATCGCCATGTAGTTTTTTAAATGCATAAATTTAGAGCGTGTTTAAACTGTTAGTTAGTTGTAGAAATAACAAGGGAACGGCGTGAGCTCGTAAGCTTTTTTTTAGTTTCGAACTTTCTTTAAGCTTTTCATAGAAAAACTTTTTCGATAAAAAATTGTTATTTTTTAAAAAACTTTGAATAGAGAGCATGTTAGATTTGTTTGTTTGTTTGCTTGCTTCAACGTTCTTTGTTTACATCAAACAGTTCTAAAGATATCTGCCTTTATCGTTGGAAAGATCGGATTCAATCAATACTAGAATTTGATTTGTATCACAAAATTTGCATTTTCTCTTCGGCTATCGTTGAAGAAGACTCAAGATTAAAAATCCAATATTTATGTGGACGTCTATTTGTACATACATATGTTGTCTCTCCGGGAAACGAACAACAACGAATAGTTTGATGTTGAAAGCAATGATAACAACAACAACAACAAGGATCTTATCGTATAGCGGTCGAGAAAACTACAAATGCTAGCACAATTTGTAAAACGAAACTCTATATTACACACACACATACACATAACACCCCTGAGACTACCCTAGTTGACATCGTGTCGAAATAGCAATGACAATATGTCGATATAGCCAATGAGATACTAGATAACACTATTCAAATAATCAAACAGGCGACGGTATTTCCTATCGATAATATACATGAAATTTTCTCGAATTTTAGAGAAGAAATCGAACGAAATGCGAATAGTTGTCTGTTAAGGCAGAAAATTCTCACCAATCGAAAATTCTATTGTGAAAATTGCAATTTGACAAACGTATATCATAAAACGGTTGACTAGATCGGTGCGAATAAATATTTCAACAATTGAAATGACAGCTGACGTATATACAATTCCGGAACTAGCAATTTTTTTTGCTTCCCCTCCAGGAGAAAGCAATGACGTTAGATTAATTATTAAAAATAAATTCATGTAGTTCTTATACCGCCCCTTATGTGTCTAGCGCCCGGAGCAATCGCCCAACCAAACCCCAGCTAAAGCCGCCACTGCGTATATATATCCATCATAGATCTAATATACTTATGGACAGCGCTTTTTCTAGGAAGCACGGATAGGCAATCAACATTTTTATCAATACTGACTTATTATTTTGACTGATGAAATGAGCATAAAAAACAAATTCTAGCAAAAAAAGCACTAGTTTTTTTTTGTATTACTATACTCTGTTCTTAAACTGGGAAGAGTGATTTGAATTTTGCGCGCCTTTTTGGTTATTTTACAGACAAACTTACACAACCCAATGATTCAACATTTTGATATTCACACAGTTAGTCCTATAAAAAAATTAATTATACATATAATTAATTAATAAATTACAAGTTGATGGATTTTTATTAATTTTAATTAATTAATTGAATTATATTAATTACGAAACTGACAGAACACATCCAAGAATCATTTGTTATTTTTTTGTTCAACACCAATAAAAAAGGACCGACATATTCGTACTCTTTATTGTTAATAAAAGAATAATAAATATAGAAGACATTAGATTGTTGTTTTAAAAGTACTGTAATATTGATTATTAATTATAAAACTCAGTTTTCATCAGGGAGCTAAATCTGTTACATTTACATATTTTTGTGACTTTTTCTGTGTAAACCCGACTTTAATCATTACTCCTCCTAGTTTAAAAACAAGGTATAATATTAAACGATACATGCATTTTGGTCAATTTACATGAAACCTATAAGTGGAACTAATGAAAGCACTATAAATACTAGATCTATTACATCCATACAGTTGTCACTTTCTTAAAAAGGTTAAATTAATAGAAAAAAAATCATATAGTCCTTATGCCGCCACTATGTGCCTGGCGTCCTGGACAGTCGCCCTACCAAATCCTACCTAAAACCGCTACTGCGTATACATCAGTCATAGATCTAGTAGATCTACGGACAACGCTTTTTCTAGGAAACACGGATAGGCAATCAACTTTTTTATCGTCACTGACTTATTATTTTGACTGATAAGATGACCATAAAAAACACATTGAGTTGAACGGTAAACCCTTTTTGGGATATTTTGATATGGTTTCTAGAATTGCTTCATTTCTAGCAAAATTTACATGAAACCTTCATTTTTTCGTCCAGGGTTATTGTCTAAATGGTTAGTACACTGGGCGCTATGAACGGAACTAGTGATATCTAGTATAAATACTAGATCTATTACAACCATACAGTTGTAATTTCTGTAAAAAGGTCAAATTAAAAACTCCATTGATTTTCCAACTGTCGAAACTTTTGTTTAATTCAAAGAATTCTTCACGAACGGAAAACTATTGTGAAAATTGCAATTTGACAAACGTATATCATAAAAAGGTTAACTAGAATATTTCAACAGTTGAAATGACAGCTGACATATACACAGTTCCTGCCCTAGCAAGCCTAGCGACCTGGGTAAATTTTTTTGCTTCCCTCCAGGAAAACAATGCCGTTAGATCAATTAATAGAAAAAAATTCATATGCCATCCCTTATGTGTCTGGCGCTGTGGGCAGTCGCCCAACTAAACCTCCACCTAAAGCCGCCACTGCGTATATATCCATCATAGATCTATTATATCTACGGACAGCGCTTTCTCCAGAAATAGTGAAGCAACCACGGATAGTCAACCAACATTTTTATCGTCACTGACTTATTATTTTGACTGATGAGATGAGGCCAAAAAAAACACATTGATTGGAACGATAAACCCTATTTTGGATATACTGATATGTTTTCTAGAATTGCTTCATTTCTAGCAAAGTTTACATGAAACCTTCATTTTTTTCGTCTAGGGTATTTAATGTGTAGCCTAAATGGTTAGTATCCTGGGCGCTAAAAGCGTAACTAGTGAAAGCGCTATCCATATAAATACTAGATCTATTACAACCATACAGTTGTAATTTCCGTAAAAAAGTCAAATTAAAAACTCCATTGATTTTCCAATTATCGAAGCTTTCGTACGGATTGTTTAAGGCAATGTATTCGGACGTAAAATTCTATTGTGAAAATTGCAATTTGATAAGCGTATATCATAAAACAGTTGATTAGAATATTTGAACAGTTGAAATGACAGCTGATGTATATACAGTTCCGGCCCTGGCAAGTCTAGCGCCCTGGGTAATTTTTTTTGCTTCCCTCCAGGAAAACAATGACGTTAGATCAATTAATAGATAAAAATTCATATGCCGCTGCTTATGTGCCTGGCGCCCTGGGCAGCAGCCCAACTAAACCTCCACTTAAAGCCATCACTGTGTATATATATCCATCATAGATCTAATATATCTAAGGATAACGTTTTTTATAGGAAGCACGGATAGGCAATTAACATTTTTATCGTTACTGACTTATTATCTTGAGTGATGAGATGAGCATAAAAAACACATTGATTGGAACCGTAAACCCTATTTGGGATATTTTAATATGGTTTCTAGAATTGCTTCAATTCTAGTAAAATTTACATGAAACCTTCATTTTGTTTCGTCTAATGTGTAGCCTAACTGGTTAGTACCCTGGGCGCTATAAGCGAAACTCGGGAAAGCGCTATCCATATAAAGACTAGATCTATTACATCCATTCCGTAAAAAAGTTAAATTAAAAACTCCATTGATTTTCCAACTGTTGAAGCTTTTGTTTAAGGCAAAGTATTCTTCACGGACGTATCCGTAGACTGTACGCAGTTATTTTGCTTGTAAATTGTTTGAAAATTGTTGGAAAACTTTACTATACTGTACCGTATTTGTATATATGTATATGTATATGAAGAGGGTAGATGTGTAGCGGTGCGAGAAAGTTTCGGATATTTTTCAATTTCTTGTCTGTTAAGTTAGTTTGAAATTTTCAAATCAAATTTCTGTGGTTCAAACTACACCGAACATACCGTATTAGACGGATAGGAGGACTTAGTTTGTCGTTTATTTGAAGCTTTATTGTTGTTTTAAAGAAACACGACTGTCTCACATACTTTGTTCTAGTTCTATTGCTGCTATTCGTTGCCGTTTGCAGCACATGAATTATTTATTAGTGTAATTTTTTATAGTAAATCACACGGAAACCCTTTACGTTTCTCACTATTTCTGCACTATTTCTAACAATAAGACAAGTGTAGTATAGGTACTATAATATCACTAAACAGAGTGAATCAAGCCAAATGAAAGAAATACTCGTATATGCATTATTTATTTTAGATACATTTCAAAATCGTCCTATTTGAGTGCAATAAAAGTTTAGTGGAAAATTGTGTTGTATTTGACGGGTGTGGCTTTTTATTGTAAACAACATAATATTCGTCAGTTTGGAATTGTTTGTCAAATCTATCTTAGAAAAGCGTTCGAACGAAGCGAAAATCTCATCCTGAATAAAATGTTTATTATTACTTTTTACAGTTTTATCGATATTCAATAAAATACTTCCAACAATTCTATATCGAAATTCGACTAACTATAAGAACATACGATCGAACTAATAAAGTTGTCGAACAACTTTACAGAGTCACGATCTAAGAATTGTTCGAAATAATAATCAACTAATAATAAATTTTTGTTGAATAAGTTTCTTAGGGCTGTGCGAATAGTTCAAAATCGAATCGAATAATCGATTTGATGTTTATGATTATTCTAATAATTCGAATGAGTCAAATTAAGTTATACCAAACAGTATCTATAAACAAAAATATTCGAATAATAAGGAGTATTGGAACTCATTCGAATAAACGAATAGTTCGAACGAATATCGAATCGAATAATAATATGCGATTCAGACGGTATTCGCACACTATCGTTTCGAAATCATTTCGTCTACAGAGGGTGTATGTACAGCTAGGTGCAGGGAAAAGGTAATGACTCTTGAACAACAAATACCCGTATTTTTAGTTGTGTAAGCCAAGCTTTCTCCATCGTGAAGGAAAAAGGGTGGGGCCATGATAACACCCTTATTCCCGGCTATAATTTTTAGTTGAATATGTTTCTTTGAAAATTTTAACCTGGCAGACATTGTGGGGATCTTCTTCGTTAGCCCGACTTACACCACCTCAAAACTATTGTCATCTTTTTCATGCACCTAGCTGTACAATAAAATTCCACGTCGTAGTTGGCTTTGATTTGTTACATCAAGTCGTAACTCGGTTCATACTTTATTATATTTGACATTTGTTAATGAATAAACAAGCGGCTACTGCGCATGACACTTTTTGGCAAATCGAACGGAATCTCGGATGAAAAAATCTGATGAAAACTCGAAAGGTTTCTCGGATCGAAATTTGTAGGATAATGTAAAGTGGGCTTTAGTTTTGTTCAACCACCCAAAAAATACATCACTAAACGTCAAATATAATAAAATATGAAGCTACGATGCTACGTAACCACGCCGTACTTTTGTGTAAAGAAGATGCGGCTCCTAAACAGAATCTTATATTAAATAATTTGCTTTCAACCGTGTTTATTTATTCATAGCTCGCTGATTTATAATTAGAAATTTTCATATTTTCAACCGTTGTTTTTGGTCGTTATTGTATCTATATTAGATATACTGTACCTGTTTCAAAGGTGTGCATGGAATCGGTTGGCAGCCAGCGACTCCACATTTTTCTCAGTTCACGCCTTGAGTCTGGATCATCGTGGCCTAATGCCGGGAAAACGAATTGTGAACTGAACGTTTTCCGTAATAAATCGGTCAGATTGTGTAGAAGATGTAATTGATCTTCTTGTGGTAGACGTTTCGCTGAATGCGACAGAGCATCCCTGTAAAATAAAACAAACAAATGATCGTTTTAAAATGATTGCATAATATTTTATTAGAATCCTCGAGGATTATATGCAACAGTTGTACAAACGAATAGATAAACACGATGTTTTCCATCGGAAATCAGCTCGTCGGCGATGAATTGATTCTGATGAAAACTCATCCAGATGTTACGATTGAAAGATCGTTCCGGCGTTTGATCCTCTTTACCTTCCTTTATTTTTTTTTTTAATTTTTCTTGTCATGTATGTTGAAGTCTGCGCCTCAGGGATGCAACATGTACGTGACGGGCGTCCGTTGAGATAAACGTCGATGGTGTCGTTTGATTTCATTACGGACGCCGGCCTGCCGGCGACGCTCAGTATTGGGACAGTTTTAGAATAGTGATGCCAACTAACCTTTGTTAAAATAATATAATTCAGTACTTTACCAACCCTATTTTTGTTGTGTGTATTGTTCGGACATTAGTATTGTCGTGTCGGCGTCGCGTACGTTTTAAGTGATTTTGTCATTCGAATAATTTCCATACAATTATTATATTTCGTATGAATAGAGAATAGAGCTGTTTGTGTGTGAGTGGGAAAAAACCATAATTTCAGCGAGCTGTAATGTAATTATGTCGGGTGACAGACGCCGCCTCACCTTGCTCTAATTGAGCGTTTAAAGTTTCACCGTATTTACAGACAACAAACACAAAATCGATTAAAATGAATCTAAAATTTTACAACTTCATTCAAATGTAAATAAGTCGGCTATTAATAAACCGCAAGTGTTTAAACAAAGGGCAGTTTGTCATCGTGTTTATGAATTGAATAGGAGACGGCAGAACATGAAGCTCCATTTTAATAATTAACGCGAACTTTTCGACGAAAAAAATTCGATCAGTAACACAAGATGTATTGTAACATAATTTTTTTATAGAGTGAAAGTTGGGAGAAAGTTTTAATGCTTTTCACAGTTGTCGGCTGTTAAGGTTATATAAGTTTGTGTGTATTATTTATAAGTCGTCAAATAGAAAGTTGGCGATTGTAATTCGACGCTTATATTATTAATAACAACTTTACTAAATATTAACAAGTTCTGTCAGTTATGGAGAAGCAATTTTCAAGTATAACAACATAAACAGGAAAAACAAGAATCATTCGAAATACGGTGCTTTTTACTCGAAAGATAGTGTTGACTCGAATCACTTACAGCCAGATTAAGTTATGATTAGTTAACTAACTTTATAGTTTCTGTGTGAATTTAAAACAAGACGAGGCTATTAAAATGAAACTTTAACTCCCATCTACTACTCTAAAGTAGAGAAACGTCGGTCAATATTATTGTCATAAATTTCAATCTAACGAGCATCAATTAGGGCACAAGAAGGGCCCATCGAGACGATGTTTGAATACGACCGGGTCGAAATGTCGCCAGGGATTCAAGCGAAATAATTAAAAAGTAATAACAATGAAGATTAAGGGATGCAAACGTCTGGCTCGTCACGTAGAACAAACAAGCAATAATAACAAGACAAGATAATCTCAATGTCCGTTACATTCAAGAGGGGTGAGAATCGGTTGTTTCCAGTCAAAGTGAATTTGAACAAATTGCAATTAACAGGGTTATTAAAGTAGAGCGTGTTTTTTTTTGTATAGTAAATAAAACGGGGCGTAAAAAAAGATTTGTTTTCGAAATATAGAAGAGCACCTGACACAAGCATCTGAAATGAAACGTTAATCCACAGATGTCAACTGAAATTAATTAACTTTTTATCAAATCGGCTAAGGGTTAGAAATTTAATATACGCTAATTTATAAACTGTACAAAAAAGCACGAAATTGAAAATAATTAGTGCTTTTGTTCCATTTGAAATGATTCGTTGTTATATTATTGAAGGAACAATTAATTATACAATTTCATTCTAATTAAGTATTGTTGTTATTTGAACAACTTCCACTATTTGTAAATTAAACATTTCCAACAGTCGTAATTTTAATATTAGCATTTCGATTTGTTGTCGTTTTTTCTTTTATATCAAAACCGTGATTATATTTTCATAATTGTTCCCCGGGAAACGAATGTGGAGAGAACGAATTCCTGTACCTTTTCTCCCCCTGGTTGCTATAGAATTTACCGACGACTGTACCTCTTTCAATTTTATTACAACGCCCCTTCGACTCGCATGCTGATCTATTCTTCCATACTTTTCGTCTTCGGACAGGTTGTGAATAATTCTATTTCAGTTGCTTTCAGTTTTATTTGTAACGTTTTACTATTACTGTATATGTGTGAGTGAGGGTTGATATTTTTGTAAGAAACGTAAAGTCGGTACTTTTCGATGAAAACAGTCTGTTTACTGGTGTGTGTGTGTGTGTGTGTGTATCATTGGATATGCATGTCAAAGATCTGGGTTATATACAGAAAGAACGTGATAAATATGAATGTTGGTGTGCTATTATTAATAAAACATAAAGAACTATAAAGTTTTCCAACATTTTTAAAAATTTAAAAGAATAGTTGGAAATAAGTAAAGGAAACTCTGCTCTTTTCTATTCATTAATAAAAAATATCGTTTCATATTTTCGACGACAAGCATTCAAATAATGAAAAATTCAATGAATCTATACAAGATGACCTAACGATTGGCTACGGGAAGGATAAAAGTTCTAAATAATGGAAATTCATAAAATTTCGACTAGAGCCGTTTTTCCACCTGAGCTATCTCTAGAATATATTCTCGTTGTTATAGAAACCCCTATGGTCTAGCACTGGCACTAGCACTAGCACTGGCACTAACACTTCAAATATTTTGACTTTTCCAATTTTGTAGTGTTCGATTAATACATTTATATCTTTGAAACTATTGCGGTTAAAACGTAAAGGTTTGGAGTTCTAATAGCACAAACAATGCACTTTTGTTTAAATATTATGCGATTTAAATATCTTTAGTCATTTAGCTGAAATTAATTTTTCTTTCAGGCCAAATTTCAACAGTAAAATTCGAACTGTATTAACATTCCCTATACATTATAGTGTATCTAAACTTGTTTATTTATCTCCAATATTTATCTATTTAATGTAAATATCAGACTATTTGAGGAAATAGATGTGCTCGTTAATATATATGATATTATTGATTTGTAATTATTACACTGAAAGCAATGGTGGCATGTTTATCAGTGTTTCAGTGAATCTGCCTGTTTCTAGATGATGCCAACGTTTTTGGATGATTTTGTATCAAAACATTTGGCAACAATGCGGCTTTATTCGATATTTAGTGGAATTTAATTAATGAAATAGCTCACATAATACTGATTTGAATAATCATGTTATTGATGTTAATTTTATTCTGGATATATTAACAAAATCGAACTAGTAGAGTCTTTGGATTTGAAGAATTTCTTTCCATTAATTATCATGGTCTTTTTAGCAAATTTTGCTATTAATTCATGAAAATAAGACGATTTAGTTGCATTTTCAGGAGGATTTTTGAGTTTAGGGGAACTTATTCAATTTTGCTACCACAGTTTTGATTTATAGTCAAAAGTTAGACACTTTTAGTCCTTTTTGAGAAGGATTTTCGTGTTAAGTCATTTCTAACAGAAATTATCAGTTATTTTGATAAACTTTCCTATTTTAAAGCTAAATTCTTGACTTTTACTCTACAGCTTAAGAAATATTTGACCCTAAATTATCAATTTTTTTTTGGTAAAGCCGGTTCCTAAGTTGTCAAAAACGAGAAGAGTCAAAACTTTTAAACGATTTTAGAGTCGAATTCTTGAGGTTTCAAGTCACTGTTGTTTTCAATCGTCAGTTTTTAACAAATTCTGAAAGAATCTCCAAGCTTTCGTTTTATATTATCATTTTAGCAAACTTTGCTATTAGGGTAGAACTTTACCGGTCTGAAACCACAAATGAAATTTAAAAATTTCCAAAAAATTACCTTAGCTTAATATTAGTCTAAGATTTACTTAAATCAAATTTTAAGAAAATCTGTAGTTTAGTTTTTGAAAAAATTGAAAAAAGCTTGTTTTTTGTACTATTTTATTTTTTATTTTGTTTAAACTTTTTCATCACATCCGAGTTAGTTTTATTTGGTTTCTGAATTTTTTGGATGATGCTAAATTCTCCGTTTTTGCATAAAAATATCGAAATATCGAAATAAGCGTATTAATTATAATATACTTTAGAAACCAAATGTACGCTATAGAATCAACGATGAAAATTGATATGAACGAAATTATTTGCCATAAATATCAACTTTTTCACTAATTTACACGTTTTGAAATTATAGTTTGAAAATTCCGCCATACTTCTCCCTTAGTAAGTAAAGTAATCTGTAAATATGGATAAAAATATATGTATAATAAACGTTGTGGCGCAAGCGCCATCTAACGTTTGAGAGGCGTAATAACCGTAGGCCTATCATAAGGCAGTTTCTCTCTTAATTAATGAAAAACCAACAATATACTAGCTATTAAAACACCTTTTTGTTGCTTCAACAACGATATTATAAAAGTAAAATAGAAAAAACAATTTTTGGTTTAAATTTTTAGGTATTTTCATAATAAATCTTCCATTTTCAAACAATTTGGGAATTCAGTTGTGAAAAGAAGATGATTGCAAAACTTTTAGTCTATTTTCGAGAAAAATATCTTCTTGTCATTAATTTTAAACGAATTTGATTCAACTATTGTAACAATATCAAGTATTTGAACATTATAAATCGATTTTTAAACTAGATTCCCGACTTTTAATTAAAATTTTTAAATATTTTCTCTTTCACACATTATTCTTTAGACAATTTTGTTACTGAATTATCGAAAAGAGGAGATTGCATCAGTTTTAGTTAATTTTTGAGTTTTAATTAGTGTTTCAAGACGTTTTGTAAATCATGCGTTTTAGCCGATGCTTTTGATTTGGCAAAAAAGACGGCTTAATTTTATTTGTTCGCCAAAACTTCGACGTTTTGCTTCAGCCTTAATTAAAGACCAATTTTAATTATCATTATTTCAAGCGAGGTTGTTAGTGAGACAAAAAACAAGCTAACTTAAGGTGATTTTTGACCTACATTGACTAGTTAAAAGAAGGAGTTTCAAGCCATTTAGAAGTGAGTCCTTTATTTTCAATTGTCGGTCTCAAAATCTAGTTCCAAATCAGCAATTTTTGAACAACACAAGAAGCTTCTACACTGGAGGTACCCGAAAAGCAGTTTAGCGAAAGAAATTTGAATGATTCTTGTGCAAAATCTTAGATCCGTTCGTTTTTGTGGAAAAAATATTCATCCAGTTTTTTGACCGTTTTTTCGCATCAAAATCTCAGTTAAAATCTTCCAAATTGATATTTTGATAAACGAAAAAAGAGATAATTTTGATGACCAAAACTACTATTTAGGTCATTGCCCATCTAGTTTTTAATGCGACTCTATTCGAGAGAAATTGACGATATTGAAAAGATATTGAGCTCTTAATAGAAATTAACGTTAGAATTCATGTGAAAGGGAAAATATGAGAGCATTTAACAAGCCCAAATTGACTTGATATAGAGATGAGATTTCTCCTTGCGTGATATAGATATCCGTTATTAACTGTGGTGATATTAGAGGGTGGAAAAAAAATTGGTATTTTTATCAAGTCAATTACAAATGAAATCAGTTTTTATAAATATGTTCAAAATCATTTCCATTATTACTAAACAATTTCGTTTTCAAATGGGTGTATCTGATAAAGGTTGTAGTGCTCCCTTTGTACAACAATACAAATTCATGAGGTTTCCTTCCGTACCTTTCAACCACTTTGAAAGTAACAATTACATACACGGCAACCATCAATTCACTTTTCTCTCCTATTTTATAAGTGTATATGTACTTCATATGTCAACGCCCTTAATTTGTGTTTGTGCAGTTTGACCTGACAACTACCCTTTATTATTACTACTACTACTACTACTACAACTACTATTACTACCCTTATAATTGATGCGTTTCTATCATTTATTATTACAACAACTGATAGCATACAATTTGTACTGTACCTGTTCCTGGTTTTTGCAATCATATTGACTTTCATACCAAACCATCATACATGTTACCACAACAATTACAGATAGATAATCGAATTTGTGCCGTTTAAGCGAAATTTTGCATCGATCTGCATTGTAAATAGTTTCGTTCGTTTTTGTAATTTATGGAAATTTTGATGCAAACTAGATTACACTGTTCCTGTACAATTTACTATGCAATAATGTTAGGTTTTTGTAGCAATTTTGGGACATTTTTTTTACAATATAGATAATTTCACCCATACAAAAATGGATGTGAAACACAAAAATAACGGCAACTATTCCAACGAAACTCTCAACCGATTGACTAACAACTGGTTAACTTTTTCGGCCCGGGAAATTACAATGAAAATCGCGCTTCTGAAAAACAATAATAATCATTTTTAATTTCATGATCGTCGATTTTTAATGTTTCTGTATAATAAGAGCTTTTCCAATTAAATTGGTCCCTCTTTAACTAACATGGCGGCAAATTTTTCAACATTAATTATGGGCCTATAAGATCTCCTATATTATCCAGGGCCGGCGCTACAGCTTGCGGGACTCTGTGCATTTTGACATAAAGGGATCTCCTCTCACATGAAACATAGTTGGATTTGCTTTCATTGAATTATTTGCTGGTTTCAAGAACCTCCAATACAGAAAGTCTTCTTACTGCTCAAAAATTGATGATTCAGAACTAGTGCGTTCTAAAATCTAGATTAATGTGTAGAGAATTTAAGCCTAAAACTTTATAATCTTCTTTTCTACATGATTCTATGGAAAAATTCGTCGAAAAACTGGTGGTTTATGATCAAAATATCTTAAAATTTAAAACCAAAAATAAGAATGTGACTAAAAAAATCGACCCAACATTTTCTAAATTTTATTCTCACTATAATTTAAAACTCGAGTTCATTAAAAAAGGATGATTTAAACAGAAATGTTCTAAAATCTAGATTAGAAGACTAGAATTTAGCTGGAAAATCAACTTAAGGGGATTCCGGAGCCGTTTGTCGATTCGGCGTGCGAGAAGAATCAATTTTCAAACAGCGATTATTCGCTTGTTTTTTAAGATGTTGTCAAAAATTGAGGTGAGTTGGATAGAGCATTTCAATGTGCATGCTCCAAAGCTTTCTATTTTGAAAAAATATTATAAAATTCTGAATGGCAGATGAAACTCTGGGACCCTGTCTTTTTTCGTAGATTTTCCTCCATAACTGGCTAAAACTATGCCAATATTATGGATTTTCAATATTTTTTAATTGATTTAGATAGCAAATTAAAAGAGCTTTCCAAATATGTAAGAATTTTCTCGATATGTTTGTTAGTTTTCCGATAACTGAAGAAAATTTAAATTTTTTTCCAAACATGATGTCATGCATAATTTTCAAAATAGAAAATCATTCTCTCAGATTTGGAAAGGTAATGTAAAAAAAAGTTTTGAAAATTGAGTGAGTTTCAGGCAAAATTTGAACCCCTTTTTCTCACCTATTATTTACAAGTACTAAAGTTAATTAATTTGCCTCTTGATTGTTTGAAAATATCGCGAATTTTATCTACTTCACGATCATATTATTATGAGTGGAAAAGATTTTGAAAATCTGCTTCGTAATTTGATTTTCAATAGGCGTTGTTTCTTGTTATTGCAATTAAGTTCGTAATATACGGAATAGATGGTGTAGTCATTTATGTCTCTCCACTGTGTTTAAGAATTCAGTGCTGCCAGACGTCGTTTTTTTTTCATTTAATTATTTATAAAAGTAAATGATGAAATTGTAAATATGAAACAAAAAATTATAGCAGTCGCTAATACAGCGCCCAAAACATCAACCGGTGTAAAAAAATTGGAATAAATAAACAGAATTTAGAATGAACAAAAAAGAAATCAATCCAATAGAAACAGGAGGCAACATTGAATTCTTACACAAAGTGGACAGACATAAAACACGACACCCTCTATCTGCTATATGCCGAAGTTAATTACAATAACAAGAAACAACGCCTATGGAAAATCAAATTTCTAAGCAAATTTTTGAAATATTTTCCATTATAATGATATGGTCGTAAAGTAGATAAAATTCCTGATATTTGCATACCAATCAAGAGGCAAATTAATTAATTTTAATACTTGTAAAGAATATGTGAAAAAGAGTTCAAATTTTTCGTGAAACTCACTCAATTTTCGAAATTCGATTTTAAGCAAGCTTCAAGTTTTTGGCCGTCACATTACCTTTCTAAATCCGAGAGTATGATTTTCTATTTTGAAAATTATGCATGGCATCACTATTAGAATTTTTTTTAAATTTTCTTCAGTTATCGGATAACTAGCAAACATATCGGGCAAATTCTTACATATTTGAAAAGCTCTTTTAATTTTCTATCTAAATCAATTGAAACATATTGAAAATAGATAATATTGGCTAAATTTTAGCCAGTTATGAAGAAAAATCTATGAAAAAAACAGGGTCTAAGATTTTTCTCTGCCATTCAGAATTTTATCACATTTTTCCAAAATAGAGAGCTTTCGAGCATGCACCTTAAGTCACATATGTATTGTTCGTCCGCCAGTGAATAATCACAATAATAATAATAATAATAATAATAATAATAATCGCAATAATTAAATTGTAAAGTAAGACGCAAATAAATCTGGTAGATAAATAGAATTGAATTGATAAAAGATCGAAAACTTAAATCCGTCTAGTACAGATAGAGAAATACGAAGAAAGTAATTTCGGAAGACACAAAGATTGAATTATAAGAACTATATAGTAAAACTCATCCGACAGTGAAAATCTAATTGAAATCCGAACAAAGTTGTAAGCTTGTTAGATTGTGTTGATTATATTCGAAATATGTACATTTATTAAATGGGGGTGTTTATGTCAAAAACGCTGACAGATTTGACTGGTGGATCTCAAGTGAAATTCTATCTAATTAATCAATGGAATTTCAAGTGATGGAAAAGTCTCATTAAATTAACGTAATGAATATTCATTTAAAGAAGACATTTCAAATTTACAGGCCGGATTAGATTTTAACAAATGAAATCTATAAAAATAATTGTCTAAAATGGCGAAATTTTGTATATGTATGTGTAGGTGGATGCGCGTTCTCATTTATTTTTTGATTTAATTACGTGTTAGTGGAAATTTTAACTAAACACTCGCCATTTACATATTTCTCAATTAATTGAAATTAAAGCAAAACTTTCGTATTCACCATTCCCCTGGTAGATATCCAACTAACTCTCGCTACACAGTCGTTTGTGTGATTAATCACTGTCATTTATAATTTTGAAGTGTTTGAAGTGAACGCTAAGGAATAAATAAGGGCTACACACAGCACTTGGTGGTGGCGGTTCAAGGATCACGCCCCGTTTCTCCCTCGTATTTCGCTTTTTATGCCTCCACCCTGACCTATCTGCACTAATTTTCCTCTTTGTACAATCGCAGGTACGACGCTAGTAATTGCAATTTAACCGTAACGATTCTATTTCACCTTTAATTATAAAACGACACTGCCTGTATTCGAGTACTTACTTACATTAAAATAGAGTAATTCGATACAGTAGCTTGGAGTAATTAAAGAAAAGAGTCGGTTTAGTTTTATTTTTTTTTTAAGAATTTTGTTGGATTCTAGTTCGCCAGTTTTGGAGAAACTCTCAGATAATTCGACTTATGTTTCCATTAAACTTGTCGAGAGGTAATCCAACACCTGACGACCTTTCAGTCTTTAACTGTATGAACAGTTTCGTTTGACTTGTACATCGTTTATTTTATAAATTCAAGAGTGTTTCGATGTTTACGGATCGCTATTTCGAACTTTAACAAGTTCGAAATCGTGTCATATTAACTTATGCTGTATACAAAGATGCAAACTTGAGCTCATCCATCAGTTATCGATTTTTTTTTATTTAACATACACCACTATATAGATGTAGAAATTAAAAAACTTTACAGCAAACTTCCAATAAAGACGAGTTTCTTGTGGAAGTTTTATTCCGTTTTTTTTTCTTTTCGATTGTTGTTCGTACAACGATATCAGTCCACATACGTATGTTATGTGTGTTCGAAAAGATCATAATAGTCTAGCTAGAGGGTAGAAAAATCGAATTATCCAGTCGTCTATACGGTTATCTTCAGAAACAACCCTATGTTAAGAAAATCTATTAAGTAATAGAATCGATAAAAGTCGACCATTGAAATATATTCTTATTAATAATGAAAATGTTTCTATTTTACAAATACAGCATACTTGCTTTGGCAGAGTATGGGGTGAAAACATTCCACAATAAAAAAAAAACAGCCACCAAACTTTAAAATAAATGAAATATCTTATGTGTGGGATTTACCGTATAAATAACGATAACACGTAAGCGTGCTTGCAAAAACAAAAAATAAATACACCCTGTTATCTAGTTCTGTTATCTGTATAATTATTGCTTTGAAATTACAGTTTTTAAACTTCAATGTGGAGGGTAAGCAAGAAAGTCTCCAAGTAGACAACCATAAATCATAAAGTGTAAAGAATTAGAAAGTTATATCAAAATAGAAGTCTAACAATTGAGATAAATCGAGCCTGTAAATGTATGATTTATAACCATGATTTGTTAGGGAAATCAAAGCATCTGTAGATGAAGATTGTCGATCAACGCAAGTAAAATTTCCAGTTTTATAAATAAAAAAATGCACGCATAATGATTACCAATTGAACGGAGCAGAACTGCGCCAACAAACCTGACTTAATTGCATAGCTGCGCCAACAACAGCAGGTTGTACCTTTTTAATCCCTTTACTCATCATATTACTAATAGTCACCGATTCTATGTGGCATTTCTAAACAGTTTTTGCCAATGCCCGACTTAAAGTTTTTGAGGCCTTAAATTAGGAAGCTTTCTGAGACGATATACGTTATGGAATTTTTAAGCTGAATTTATCAATAAACATACCCGTTAAGCGTAAGGAAAACATATTGTACATTTTTTTCTTATGTGCGTTAATTATTTGGCAAATTAGAAAACGTGGGAGTGGAAAAAGTCCTGATAGGGGCCTTGTGGGAGATAAAGACGGCCCTGATAAATTGGTCTTGACGGATGATGGAGCAGTTATGTCTAATGATCAAAGGGACCAATCAGGCAAACCAATTTGCATAGAACAACTCTTAAGCTAGCCCGAATTCGGTTTCCTCTTTAGGTGGCAATTTGCAAACCACACTTATATAATTGTGATGGGCTAATACTACTAGTACCCACGGGTGGTGCCATCTAGTTGAGGGCTAGTTATCGTCACCGGTATCAGTCAATTCCGAAGATATTCCTAGGTTAAGGTCATTCCACAGATTTTCCTAATCACAACCTAAATTAGTCTAACCAACTTTGGTAAATTCTCGGTTATTACCATAGACCGGATTTTGGTGCGCTGATGTCATAGGCCGAACTATCTAACAGTCGAGCGAGGTGGCAGTGAATTTACTAGGTGTTTACTATGTTAGCATGGATGCTCAAGGCATGGCCATAAGTGCACCAAAATCCGGTCTCTGGTCATCACCATTAGGTATCCGCCTGGAATTCCAAAGATATTCCTAAGTTTAGTATATTTTTGGCATGCTGTGTTTCAGTTTTTCTGATGAGCACGAGGTTGAAATTAGGCTTGCCATATATTCGGAAAGCCTCAAGGTGGAGATAATGGCTAATTTCTAAAAAAATCTGGAAATACAACCCTTACTGCCGCCAGTGCTTGTGTTAAAACAAGTTACTTTACAAGAGATGATAACCCTCATCTATGATTATAATTGTTGTTTCATTTGTCTTTTTTCAGTCGTTTAAATGTTGAAAAGAATGCAATTGTAGTGCAGTTGCAGAGTTCGAGTCAGTGATTTTTACAGTCGCCCGTCGTTGATAAAAAGGACAATAAGAACGTTGGAAACGTAATTAATTAAAATTTTCTTATATCTCGACTTTTAAAGTTGTGAAAATTATTAAAAACATTCATTACAAATCTTTAGATGTACATTTAAAAAAAAATATATAGTCCATTATAGTTGATTACATTAAACTTTAATATTCCATCTTGTTATTGATGAGTAAAATTCATTTCGAAAATGACTTTCCATTGAATACACAACCAACCCCATTACATTAAATCGGAATCTGTTGTAGTAGCCAACTTTATCATCTCCCCTGTTCTTCTTTTTTGTTGTTGTTGTTATGTGTGATTGTTTGGATATTTTATAAAACGATTTAAGTAATTACTCACCCCGTCCACAGTACGAATTCAACATTATCATTTTGCCGGGACATCATCGTCCGTGCAGCCGATTCAATCAATTCCCATGGCGAGTCACAACTGTAATCTCCATATCGACCCATTGGACGCCGTTGATTCCTTGTCGGTGTTGTACTGTCATGTTCAGGTCGCCAACAACCTACAACAAACACATACATACAAACATTTACGTTCCAATATTGAACAAACTGTCAATAGATAAATATGTGTAGAGTATTCACGGTTGAACGGTTTCGAATATACAGTCCTTTTCACGTAAATATGGTCATTTATCAATAAAATCAAACGTTTTTTTTTTACAAAAACTTGAAGGGCAACATCTAGGCTTTCTATTGGAGATGGAAGCGCCCTTCAAAAGTTTTGCAAAATAAGAGAAATTACGCAATATCCAATAAAAAACTACCACTTTTAAAAATTCATAGTCAGTTAAATATAAAAATAATATTTTCCTTTTGAAAAACATCATTTTCCTCTGCTGGAGAAGAATTTAAAATGTCTCAATAGTTGAGGGGTGACTGATGTTTCACGAATCTAGGTCAGGGGATTTCTTTTCCTTAGAACCATAAATATTATTTTTGTATCTAGTTGAATAAAAAATAAAAACTTAAAAATTCATAGTCAACTAAAGATAAACATAATATTTTCCCTTTGTTTGCAAGAAAAAAATGTGAAAATTTGTTAATATTTCAGGGGGTCACTGATCTGCTTCAAGAATTCAGGTCAGGCGATTGCTTTCCCTTGGAACCCTAAATGTTTAAAGCTAGACAAGACGTAGTAAATTCGAATACCCAATTCTGTCAATTCGATACACATATGATGTTTCTGTTATTCAACATTCTTTTTCTGTCTTTCTGGCCGATTAACTTTTTTTAGTGTTCTTGAGAAATTGATCATTGAAAATTTCAAAAATTAAACTTGATCTTTATTTAATAATTTAATTTATTAAAGTGTGAATTGTTCAGGATACGGAAATAAAATAAGAATACAAACTTGTTAAAAATCAAAAACGACAACGGTGATTCTTTTCTTTATTGGTAATATTATAAATAAACAATTAGTAAGCATTAAACAAAAAATACTGACAAAAATCGTTTAGCGTTTGGAAACTTACACTTTTGAAATAAAAATGGATCAAACGTACAGGTACATGAAATCAAGGTAACTAGAATCATAAAACATTTCTTTAAGAGAACATCTTTGGATAATAAAATTTTATTGAGGAAATTTTCAAAATAAATTCCAAAGTAACATCTGTTGTGTATCGAATTGACAGAATTGGGTATTCCTTCCAATTTACTACATAGTATCTAGCTTTAAAAATTGATGGTTCCAACGGAAAGGCAACCCCTGACCTGGATTCTTGAAACAGTCAGTCACCCCCTCAAATATTAACAGATTTTAGATTTTTTTCTTGAATAATTTTTCAAAAATGGCAATTGTTTATCGAATCTTGCGTAACTGTAAAAAACTAACATCAATTTCTCTTATTTTGAAGAATTGTAAAAAGGTGCTACCACTTCTAATATAAAGAATAGGTGTTGCCCTTCGAGTTATTGCCACTGACCGTATTTACGTGAAAGACCCTGTATATCTAGCCCAGCTACACATGGGATTTATAAGTTGAAGGAAACGTATTTTAATTCATGAGTTTCCATAAGAGCCCTACTGCCGTGCAAGTAATGAAACTTTTTTACTACAATCAATTTCCGGTTGATGATGAAGTCGACTAATTGTCTGCTCTACTACCTGAAATGCTCGAAAAGCCGGCTGAAATCTCGTGTGAGTTGTGTGTGTCTGTGTGTGTGTTGATGATGATGATGCCGGTGGTTGAGAAGAAAAGTTTGAGCACCTACTTGACCGTCACGATTAAAGGGCAATAGGAGTGGTTGGATAACGTTAAAGGACCAGGGTGGATTGTGTTGGTGGAGAAAATAAAGGGAATAACGTGAATGAGTTACTACAGTTAGTCATTATTACCAGTTCTTCATTCGAATACAACGAAACTCTAGTAATTAATTACGCGAATTTATTATTTCAATTGGTTTGTAGTTTTGTATTATGAAACAGTTCCTTTAATATTGTATAAGGTTGTAGAAATTCCGTCTCTTTGCATTGATGTTAAATCTAATTTTGCGACTATTTGATTTTCAAACGTAAATAATCGTTAACCACATTCGTCGCCATTTAAAATATTCATAAGCAATCTACCATCTCTAACGTGTGGGGAATTAGGGATTTATTCGATTTTGCTCGCTATTTCTTCTTCGGCATTCTTCTTATCGCTCCGATATCGGCATATAAGAGAATTGTGGTGGGAAATGGAGGGAAAAAAAACAGTTGGGGGCCCTATTGAAAATCGTCTATATACCAACCACCATCTATTATATAGACGGTTCGTTTTTCCGGCTAATTAATCGAGAGCCAAACTGGCATCGTGACGACATTTTGGCTATAAATTTTCACAAAAATACAAAATGTGTATGTTTGTATACAGGGTGAACCAAAATTGGCGGAACAGCTCAGTGATACGTTGTTAACCGACGTCCAAGAAGAATGGGAAAAATATTAAGAAAAATCCTATCTTCCTTAGTTTTCAAAATATAAGACTTCAAAGATTGAACTTTTAAGTTCTTTTATTTCAATTATTAAAGAGAGTTTAGCTCTTAGCCCGAAGTGCCATTTTTCAGGACACGATTTTGGACTGATTTCACCTGAAAAAATGTGTGACAACAAAGTAAATTATTTTTATTTTGTTTTTCTTAGTTACAAAATAATTAGACACCTTAGCACTATTAAAGCTTACAGAATGTTGCCAAATACTTTTAAATAATGTCCAATATCTACAAGATTAAAGAAGATGGATGTTTTTAAACATTTCTCTCACGTTCCTTGTTATCTGTCCAACAACGTGTCACTAAGCTGGTCCGCGAATTTTGGTTCACCCTGTATACAGGGTGGCTAAAAAGTATAGATACATATCTTTAGAACGGTTTAGCAGAGCTCGTTGAAATTTGGGATACAGTTACAAGTGCTTAAATTCTATCATCTGAGACTTTTTCCAAGTTTCTACGTTTGTTTATTTTGAAAATACAAGGATAACTTGTTTTCTTCTAAATGGTCAAATTTGTTATTTTAAAAAAAGCATTTTTTTTTTGATTCAGTAATGTAACACATGCCAACCTTTATTTTTATTAAGAGGCAAAAAAATGCAAAAATGTAATTCTGCAAAAGTAAAACTAAGTTGGCTTTGGAAATGCTGTTATTAGCATAGACCGGATTTTGGTGCGCTGACGTCACAGTCCGAACTATCTAACAGTCGAGCGATGCCGGTAGGCGCTTACTATATTAGTATGGATAGTAGCTCATGGCATGGTCATAAGCGCACCAAAATCCGGTCTCTGGTTATTAGCGATCTGTCACTTGCATACTAGCCAAAAAATAACGATAGACAAAAGAAACATTTCGAAGGCTAACAAGATCTTACATTTTTAAAACTTTTGTTAGTTCGATAATTT
The DNA here is from genome assembly GCA_037464815.1 of Mylabris variabilis. Taxonomy (NCBI): domain Eukaryota; kingdom Metazoa; phylum Arthropoda; class Insecta; order Coleoptera; family Meloidae; genus Mylabris; species Mylabris variabilis. The sequence goes on along the minus strand of JAZBGW010000303.1, from coordinate 7,767 downwards.
TTTTCAAGTTTCGATTAAAATAAAAAAATAACCAACCATCATGAGAATTTATATACAGCAGTTTCACTTAAATGTACCATTGTTAAACTAATTGTTGCACAAAAGTTGAATTTTTGGCTAATCAGCAAGTGACAGATTACTAATAACAGCATTTTCAAAGCTAACTTAATTTTACTTTTGCAGAATTTTTGAATTTTATTTTTTATTTTTTACCTTTTAATAAAAATAAAGATGAGCATGTGTTATATTACTGAATTCAGAAAAAAATGCTTTTTTTTTTAAATAACAAATCTGACCACCCTTGCCATTCAAAAAAATCAAGTAGCCTTGTATTTTCAAAATAAATAAAGGTAGAAAATTTAAAAAAATCTCAAACGATAGAATTTAGACACTTGTAACTGTATCCCAAATTTCAACGAACTCTACTAAACCGTTCTGAAGATATTTAGTTGTATTCATACATTTTAGCCATCCTGTAGAGTAATCTGTCATGGCCATGTTGATTTGTTACAAGTTGAGACTAAATAAGATTATAAAAATTATTGATATTTCTCGACGGTGACGGCTATTATTAATCTTTTGGGGTAATTGGCCGGCAAAAAGTCGACAATGGAAATTTTCGTTTTGTATAAAGTGGTACGTGTGCCTTGCACCCTTGCCGGTCCTGCTTCTTTTCTTGTCGAACGACGAAATTTTATAAATGGCTTAACCAGAGCAGGAAACATTAACCTAATGAAAGTTTGCTCTGGAATGCTGGATTTCAACAAACTTATTGATTTAATGCTGTTACTGGCTTGTTAGCAATACGAGTTAGTTGCATTAAAGGCACAATTCGTGGAAATTTCAGTTGACACACATCTTCTGTTAATTACAAGAGAAGAAAAAAATCTTACTGCCTGTTCTTTTGAAGAAGAATAAAAAAAACCTAGGTTATATTGACAATAAACGAGTGGCATCTTTCCAAATATTGTTATTATACGAATAAAAGGAAATTTGCGGCTTATACTGTCGAGCATCTTTAACAGTCTCCATTTCCTCTACTGGAACTTTTCCTGTATCATCATTTCTTTTATTTTCAAAACAGTTGGATTTTTGGGACGACAAATAAACAAAATAATGTAGCTTATTCGTTTTTTTTTGTTGTTGTTATTGTTGTTGTTAGTTCACGAAAGTTTGATATTTGTGAGCAATATTTCTACTAGGAATCCAATTTAAAAGACATTAATTACTAAAGTAGGTGGACGTGACTAACAAACGACAATAGTTCAAAAGTGGTTCTCTCCATTGACCAACCGATTCTATGTATTTGTGTGTATGTGTATTTGGTAGAATTGTAAAGGCGGAAATTGAATAGTTGGCACCCGTTCCTACTTTACCGTTTATTTATTTGATTCAACTTCCTTTAGTTTGACGATTCGCCCCTTGTAGAAAGGGGATATGAGTTTTCGAAACGACTCCAACGATTCTATCGTAAACAAGACAACTTTATACAATATTTTAATGAAAACAACGATAAAATACGATAGTAGAAGCTCTATATGTTATCTAGTAAAAAAAACTTACAAGGCGAGAACGGGTCAATAAATCCATGACTTTTTGAATTTCCCGCCACTTAAAAGAAAGGGCAACACTGCTCCTGTCAACAGGCATCTGTCAGTTGACTCCTGTCAAAATATGAACAAGCTGTGTCATTTCGTTTGTGTTTGACAGCCACTGACTACCCCGATGAATGCAATTTTGTGCAATCCCGGGGCACGGGGCGGATACGAGGAAAAGTTTTAGTGGGTAGTCTCTTCGGGGGAGTCCCACACTCCCAGGCGGCACTGGGTCGCCTGGAATGCGTAAATGCGTTTCCCCTCCTCTCAAAAAAAAGCCATTGATAGCAGACTACCGCGTGAATTGACAAAAAAATGTAAAAAAGTGAATTTCGTGTTCGTATTAAGTATTATTTTTTGCAAAAAAACTCAAACCAAGGCTAAGTTTATTAAATACTATGGGGATTCTGCACCATCAATTTTAATGGTACAAAAGTGGTTTACAAACACGGAAGATGCCGAACGTTTTGAACGCCCAGTTGAGGTCTCTACACCCGAAACAATTCAAAAATTTCACGATATGGTGTTGGCCGATCGAAGATTTAAAATTAGAGGGATTGTGGATTCCATAGGCATCTCACATGGCTCAGTAGTTTCAATTTTGAATGATCACTTGGGTGTGAGAGAGCTCTTCGCAAGATGGGTGCCACGTTTGCTTACAATCGACCACAAATGCAATCGTGTGACAACTTCGCAGGAGTGTGTGGACGAAACGTGAATCCACCACAACACCCCAGAGGCCCAACAGCAGTCAAAACAGTGGGTTTCTCGTGGTGAATCGGTGCCAAAGAAAGCCAAGGTGGGTTTGTCAGCCAATAAAGTCGTGGCGACCGTTTTTTGGGATGCACGTGGTATAATCCACATTGACTACCTTCAGAAGGTTAGAACAATCAATGGCGAATATTATGCCTACTTATTGGGTCGATTTAATGAGGATTGGGAAAAAACACCGCATTTGGCCAAGAAAAAGGTTCTTTTCCACTAGAACAATGCAAGGGTGCACATATTCTCCCGATTTAGCCCTGAGTGACTATTTTTTGTTCCCAAACGTGAAAAAATGGGTGGGCGAAAAAAGATTTGACTCCAATCATCACACAAACAATTAGTTATTTTGATGACCTCGACAAATCTTATCTTTTGGAAGGGATAAAAAACTAGGAGATACGTTGGACAAACTGTTGGAGCTCAAAGGAGACTACGTTGAAAAATAAAATGATTTTCTATCCAAAAACCTGTGTTCGTACGACACAGTCTAAAATCTTGCTTAGGCCCCCGATTTAAGCTCGCCTCAGCAAGACCCTGCTTTAAATCGAGCTAATGGTAGGTTTACATAAAATTGTGTGAGAATCCGTCCATAAAAAGGTCTGTAAATCCACGTTTATGTCAATTTAAAGTAAAGCCCTGCTAAAGCGAGTAGGCCAAAAACCGGGTCTTGATGTGGGAATTGAGCTTTGGTTGCTTATAGAAATTAAATTTTACCTTTCTTAGAGTCGCCACCATGTAGATACAAATGAGCATAATAATGGAAGTCTGTAATATGCCAAAAATATCCTGAAACAAACAATTATTGAAATTAGTCATATGAAAAATTCTACCAAACAAAAAAAACCCTCCACCGCTAATTTTCTCCACAGTGTTTATTCTATTTTAATTTAATGGAAGACCACCGACGAAATGTACGCGAATATAGCTTGTTATAAAACATTCGACAGATGTTGTTTGTTTAATGTTAATTAACAATTACGTAAATTCACATCAACATTGTTGAATTATGGATGTGAAAATAAATTTGAGAAAAGTTTAAGTTTGTACTAGTTGCTCAGATATACAGTAGAGGCGGCAGTAATAGAAACATAGGAAAAACGTCGGTTTCTCCCATCTATAGCATTTTTTTTTTGTATGCAAGAATATGGCTACATCGACCTTCAAACTTTCTAGTTTAGAAGTCAATAATAGCCAGATGTTGAAAATGTACTATCTTTGTCGCACGGTATCCTCTTTTTTCATGAAACATCCCCTGAATATGCATCAATTAAAGAAGGAACTATCCTCGAGATATTTAGTGTTATTACATTATTCTTTGATTTAATAAAACAATGTTAGATCTGTTTTGCAAGAAAAAAAGTTATTAAACTTGCTCAAAATAGTCTTATAATCGGACAAAGATTGTAGCGTAAAAGAATAATGTAATAAAACTAAATATCTCGAGGATAGTTCCTTCTTTGATGGATGCATTTTCAAGGGATATTTCACGAAATAAAGTAGATACCGTGCGACAATGATAGCAAATTCTCAACATCTAGTTGTTGTTGTCTTTTAAACTAGATAGTTTGAAGGTCGATGTACAAGAAAAATTACTTTATTTCGTCATCATACTAAGGGTGGGTAATAGCTGCCATCGTTTTCGACATTTAGGGCTCTATCTCTTTCTAATATGTAAGTAGTACGGGCGCAACCGATGTTTTTCCTATGTTTCTACTACTGCCGCCTCTACGGTAGATTCTCTTTGATAGGATCGTTGTTAAATTAACTCAAACTTTGATTTAAAACGCTTTTTTCTATGCTATTCTCAATCAATCGACCGGTGAATATTCTCCAATAATCGATTCTATCAAAGTTGATTTAATTAATAACACTATTATTGTTAAATTTAATATAAATTGATGTTTGAAACTTTCTTGACTATGGACAATAATCGTCTAAATTTGGTTAATAGAAGATAATTAAGTACTATGGAAAACAATTTAAAAGAAAAATCCTACAAGTAGAAATAAATAATGAAATTTTTATGTATATAACAACAAAACTGTATCGATTATTATATTATATCAAGATGTTAGTAGGAGATAATAAGCGTTAACTGAATCCTCTAAACGTAAATTCCTATTATTGCGTAAAATAACCGTTAAAATTTGTACGAATTTTATTAAAATAACATAAAAATAGAGGAAGGTTAAAATGCAACAATTGTATCCAGAGAACTGTTGCATCCTTACTCTACTGTAATTAAACCTACCTAAAATTGTAGTTTGTATTACAATTTGTATATTTAACAGAATACAATTTAATATTAAGCTTCCAGATAAATATTAATAAGACACAGCTAGTATGGAATTATTTAAAGAAACAGCTTGCATTGCTATATTTGAAATGACTGAAAATTAATAAATTTCAGTTACATGTTAAAGTTTAGATTGATGTTAAATATAACAACATCACTACAATTTCGTACACATATGTTTATAATAATTATTCGACATGATTAATCTGTATATAAGAGAAATTGTTTATCCTGATCAATTAAGTTAATTTATAGCTCAATATACCGGGTGAGTTACCTAAAACGTAAACTCCCATTATTTGGCTAGCAATTTGAAAAATATTTCAAGGATTTGTAGGGTGGTAGTTGCAGACCATTTTAGCAAAATTAGAACCTCGTAGCTCATTTGGAAGTTTGAATGATGTTGCGATTTTCAAAAATGAAGTAAACACAAAAAAAAACTAAGAATGACTCGTAGACCCTTCCAACAGCCATTTTTTTCGTTTTTCTCCATTGCATTCTAGAAAAAATGTGAAACACTTCCACTTGTTCTTGAATAAAAAGAAGAAAAACGCAAAAATCAACGTTCGGAGAATCCTAAGTCGTTTTGCGGGTCTAGCTCGCTTTTGAAAATCGCTACAATGAGCTACGAGGTTCTAATATTGCTAAGATGTTCTCTAGAGATCCTCCTATAGATCCTTGAAATATTTCTCGATTTTGGTGGCCCTCAAAAGGCTTTGTTGTTGGTGATTCGTTGTATTTCTTGTGATAGTTACAATATTAAGAATAATTTCGATAGGAATAAGAGCAAGAACAACAAACGGAGACAAGTAGTGAGACTCTTGAGATATTCACACAAAACAGACATAGGAAATGATGACAATGTTGCCCGACTATAATGTTCCCTTGCCTGTTGAAGTTGATACACCCTTTTGCACATTTAAAAACAATGAATATTCATAAATGATATGGAAATTTGTATCATCTGCTACAATTCCAAGTGGAATATTTTGGCAAACGATCATTATTGCTGTTTTATTCAAATCGTACTGTTGAAAGTGATTTCTTCAAACTGGCTAATGTTTCTAATATGGACACTTGTGAGGTATGCTTATAATTAATAGTAAAGATAACGATAGGGCCTGATAAAGCGTATTGTTGGAGCAAAATCTAAGGGACACTTTAAACATTTGTTTTGTACGCATTTGGGAATTCGTGCATCGATACTATCGATGTAAATTAGAAATCACAAAGCAAGATGGAACGGTCAGAGTATCAACAGGGTGTTTCTCTTAAAAGTGGCAAATTCTTATGAAATTACTATTAGTTAGCGAGCGATTTAGAAAATATTTCAAGGATCTGTAGGAGAGTGTCTAGAGATCATTTTAGCAAAATTATAACCTCGTAGCTCATTTGGAAGTCGATCGAAAAGCGCTCGTTTCTCACAATGTCACAGTTTACAAAAACGAAAGCACAAAACGATTAAGAATGACTCGTAGACACTCTCAAGAGTGATTTTTTCCGTTTTTCTTCATTTTATTCTGTAACAGGTGGAAATCTTTCGCATTTTTTTTTTAGAATAAAAAAATCACTGTTGGGAGGGTCTACGAATCATTCCTAGTCTTTTTGCGTGCTTTGCTAGTTTTTGAAAATTGCGACATTGTCCGATCGATTGTTTTTTAACTATCGCCTAAATAAGCTACGAGGCTCTAATTTTGCTAAAATAGTCTCCAGGCCGCCCCTACAAATCCTTGAAATATTTCTTGAATCGCTCGCCGGCTAGTACGAGTTTCCTAAGAATTAACCACGCTTAAAAAAACACCCTGTCTATAGGAAATGTAGATATCTGTTAAGTGTACACCTTGATGGTTCATTCATTATTTAGTCGGTGATTCGGAGCGAAATAGCTTGAACGTTGCTTGTAAAAAGAAACAGACATCAGATGCGTTTTTCTCGTCGATCTATTATTCAACCACATAACACATCTTAGAGGTCTCTACGACAGTTCAATCGTTTATAAACAAGAGAATTATGTAAATATTTTAAATTATTGTTCGATATTTTAGCTTTCAATCAAACTATTTGTGAAAAAGTATCCAACACTACAATACTATTGTGCTGGTTAATCAGCCGGCGGCTTATTTCTTTCAATAGCATCATTTCGAAATAAATATTGTGAAACAACTAAAACGATAGAGCAATTCCGCCAAAATGTAAGTGTAAAACCGAGTTATTTCTCTATTGTAAATATTTTCACAACGATTCTCCTTTTTGCCATCTTCTACGCTTTTTTCCAAGGGCTTTCAATATGTGTTGACATTGGTGATGATAAAACACGGTCGTGATATTGTGTCGTCACTTTACCATCGGTCGTGACATCGTTCGATAAGAGTTACGGGCATTACAACAACACCAACTACAATCGAACCTAGTAGCAATACGTGCACCATCTAACACTCTACTGTTATCCACCTAGATCCTGGTGTATTGGTTGCGAAAGATGAGATCTTCAATGTTGATTTATGTGCACTTAAAGGCCGAGTCTAGTATGCGAAATGTTTGGCCAGTAAGTTGAGTAGTAGTATTAGTTGTTTATGTGACATTCTTAACGTTAAAAGCATTACAAGTGTGATTATTATCAGATGATCGGAAGAGAACGTTATCTTTGTTTAGTAATCTATAAATTTAAGGGGGAAGTCGGAGACATTTGTCGGTTCGGCGTGCGAAAATAGTCAATTTTTAAACAGCGATTACTCGCTTGTTTTTTAAGGTAATGTCGAAAATTGACGTGCGTTGGAAAGAGCATTTAAAGGTGCATGCTCTAAGGCTTTTTATTTTGGAAAATTTGATAAAGTTTTGAATGTGAGGGAAAATTCTTGGATTCTGTTTTTTTGCAGATTTTCCTTCATAACTGACTAAAACTTGGCCAATATTATCAATTTTCAATATTTAGATAGCAAATTGAAAGAGCTTTCCAAAAATGTAAGAATTTTCTTCATATGTTTGTTAGTTTTCCGATAACACTGAAGAAAATTTAAAATTTTTTCCAAACATAATGCCATGCATAATTTTCAAAGTAGAAAATCATACTTTCGGATTTAGAAAGGTAATGTGAAAGCCGAGAACTTGAAG
>JAZBGW010000302.1:17524-29731 GCA_037464815.1 Mylabris variabilis | reverse complement strand
TTTTTTACAGAAATTAGTAGAATACACTTAAAAATAAATGTTAAAGCGCGGATTTTTGTAAAATTATCAATGAATAATAAAGAAATAACGGTTTTAATTACCCTCCGATTGCGCAGTAATTTCCTGAATGATTCACAATTATAATTATTTTTAAAATAATGTGTATTTTTGTCATTTTAATGCATTTTTATGATAATTTTTGGAAAATATAAAATGCAGAAGTTTTATATCAAATTAATTTTTATAGCGACCTCTATTATCTATGGAAGCGACATAATGCACTGTGCAACGTTGCCGGGTTGTCATTTATATTTAGTTTTTCTTCCGTAAAATGGCAATTTCAAAATTTTGTTTCCATCTATATGGGATATTTTTCAAATGCCCTTAAATGGTTAATTAGAAAGTTGGAATTATGTTGTCTGTAAAGTATAATACAAGCATTATTATTATTATTATTATTATTATTATTATTATTATTTCATGAATTGAATGTTTATTTTGGAAATTGCTTTTCACTCTTGCGAGCGTCGAGAGGATAATACCCAAATACCGGAGCATGTTCAAATTACGCGCGCTTTACTGTTTTGTTTACAGTGTTGCCAAGTGCACATTTTCTGTAAAAAAAATTAAAAAATAATGAAAAATTGGCATTTTTTTCTTTGCAAAATTCGCAGTTCCTTATATCTACATATAACCCAAATGTGTTCCTATAAATAATTTATCTTGTACTTGCAATCAAATAAATACTAAAAAAAAAACACGATAAAATAAATTGTGATTAAGCCAACATTTGTTCTTGTTTATAAACAGCATGATAAGCATTCCTTATAAGAGCATATGGGAAACATGATTCTAATAGATCCATTGTTAAAAATGGTGATTCTTGTACGATTTGATCTAATAATAAATAAACAGACTCACGATTCTTCGTTGCTTCTTTATCAGCCTCTTGTCCTAAACGTAATAAACTCGATGAGGCTAATGCTAAAAATTCTTTCATACGATCTTCAATATCACCTTGATTACATATTGTAAATAATGCACCAAATATATGATTAACAGCCAATGCCATACAATGTATATTATTTGTATGACCTTCTAATGAGGCACGATAAAATGATTGATCTAAACGTGCCAATTTCGGTATTGATACAGCAACAAATACCATTAATAAACATACAGATAAATGTTCATCATTATCTAATTCGGGTTTTTGTAATTTTAATGCATTCACTAATGTTGGATCAACTTTACATGGTAAACCAGCAGCTGATGTCATTTCACTAACAATTTTTAATGGATCACCACTAGGTAAATGATGACGGAAATCTAATATAGAACTCAATAAAAACGGTATACGCTGCTCTAAAATATCGGTAAGACATGATTGGGCTAATTGACGAAAACTTAAAATAACACCAACAATTGTCATACGTTGTAATACATTATCGACATTTGTTAATTTTTTAAATTGTTCCTTCATTACTTCCGGTTTATCGAAATTTGTACGTAACGATAATAATATATCTTTATTACTTTCAGCTAATTTCTTTAATTCAATCACTTGACTCGCTATATGCCACATTAATGTTTCACTTAATTGTTTCATACCATATGGACCGATTAATTCAGCTAATGCACGTAATTCATTAACATCTGAATATTCTTCTGGATTAAACGGTATCGAACCTTCTGCTGTTATACTAACAAAAGAACGTTGATTCATTGAAAATATAATATTACCGGCACTAACACGACGTAATAAAACTTCAGAATACCATTGTGTATAAATTGCAGCTATTGTCTTATCACCATGACTATCTACCGGTTGAGTTTGTTGTAATAAACAATTATTAAAGACACGTGTTATATCAATATGTACGTAATTCTCGACGGTTTGTAAAACATTCATATACGCTTTAACACTAACTAATAATTCGGAGGGTTTTGCTATTTCATTTGTATCAGCATTATACATAACCATACCGACTAGAGCGCGAGCAAATCGTATTTCTAAATGTTGATGTAAATACTCGCGTGGCGCAAACGTATATTCCCACACGTTTATATTCGAAAAATAATTGATAGCGTAACATAATTCAGTTAATGCCATATGTAATTTATCCATTGTTGTTAAATTCTCGCGTGTTTTACGATAACTCTCCTTACCCGGTTTTTCAATTTCCATCAAATTCTTCTTGTTTTTCTCCTTTTTTTTACGATTAATCTGTTGCGATATTAAATGTGCACAATTCTTTGGCAATAATTTATCGCTCATTTTACACTGTGCATCACATATAGCCGTTATTATATTCTTTGCTTCTTTAGCCATTTCATCTAGGAACATATTAACAACAGACAGGCTACGTTCGCGTATATGATGGCGTTCTTCCGGACATAATTCATGTGTACAATTCTGGAAATGACTACAAATCGATGGGAAAGCGACAATAAAACGATTCTGTGCTGGAAATTCTAAACACATATGAAATTGATCTTCAAATATACGATTATAGAAACAAAATATCGATAAATCAGATGTTTCAATCAACATTTCATCTAAATTATCAACCATTTTCGTATGGAATTGTACCATATCAAGAAATTTAACTAAATCCTTATTATCAATAATACGTAACGGTGATTTAATTGTAGATATATAAGCTTGTAAACGGAACCAATCTAGACGATAAGCGAAAAAATTAAACGTCTCATTATCCTCAACTTGTTTCACCGATAAATTTGCAATTGTATTACACAATGATGATAATATTATACTTTCATCTTCTGGACAATTATTTAAATTTTGCATCATCATCTTCAAGGCGATAGCATCAAAATGCGATAAATATTGTACGTAATAACGTTGCATAACTTGACTATATTTACGTACTAGAACACGTAAATCTTCCATATGGAATAATAATTCTGGTAGATGACGATCAACTAAATCCTCAGTTGATTTACCTTTATTTTTCTGTTGTGGTGGATTATCATTATGCCGTAATAACCACAAAATTTCATCGCGTGCATAACACAAACCCATAAATACCATTAAAGCTTTCGGTCCTAATAATCCCGGTTGATCCATAAATATCAATCCCAATTCTTTTAATTGTGTACGTAAGAATTTACGACGTTCACGGTGTTGATAACCGGCTTTTTGTATAGCTTGACTATAACAATCTTTAACTTCCGATATACGTTTACTATAACCCTTCAAAGTATCAAAAAAATTGATAATATACTGGTGGATATGGACAACTTCATCGCGAAATAACGGTATAACCCACGATGATTCTAATGCGTTTATCCATAATTTATTTAAATGATCCTGCTGTAGATTTTGATGTATTAATAACAAACCGAAAATAATCCAACGTTCCATTGTATCTAATGATAGATATTCACAAGAATCGCATGTTGTACGATCCGGATCGGATTGTACAGGTTTTAATAATGTCGCCGGATTACCAACAAGACTCAATTTCAATTCAGAACGCCATTTATCTGCCGATACATTTCTTGGTATATAAATTGGCATTAATGATTGTATTGCATTTAATAATAAACGTGAATGTGGTATGAATTCTTCGCATAATTTCTTAAATGGTATCTCATAATCGGTGATCATATTACCAAGACGTGGAAAACTTGTATCAGATGTTGAATTAACAATTTCATAAGCAGCATTAAATAAACCTAAAACAGCTTTACGATCCTCAACACGTGATAATAATATCATCAATGATACGTATATTGTAACTAAATCTAGATAATTTTTTGTTAATTCGAAATTTAACGTTATATCTAAATCAACTTGGTATGCATCCATTGTTGTTAATAATTCACAAACGTGATCCTTAAAATCCAATAAATCAACAAATGTATAATAATATAATGATAATGATTTGATTATTTCATTCTTTAATCCTTGTATCGCCGTTAAACTTTTACTATCAACGCTAGGAAAACGACGGACGATATTTTTAATAGACGACTCCAGATTCTTATCAGATAAGAAACTCGGTTTAGATTTAGCGTCACCACAAGCTTTCTTTATATTATAGATACGTGTTAACATACCAACGCCACGATCATTCAAAATTATCAATTTCTCAGCAATTTTTCGCTCGTTCTGTGTTGATTGTCGTGCCATTTTTTAATCCAATTTATTTCCTAATTATTAAAAACATTTATTATTAAACAAGTATTTCAGATTAAAATTTAATAAAATTACCGATTCAATTCATATAAATTATCAAAAATTATAAATGGGTTGTTGTTTTATTGATTTTATTTAGAAAAATTGATTACTTTCCAAATAAAAATTAATACTGTATTTATCAAAATGTCAAAAACAAGGCGGTGACATTTTGAAAGTTTTCTAATTTGGCACTACTGTTTGGTGAAATTACCAAATTACTAACTTCACATCATCGAATTCTATACATCACCGGAATGGCTACTACAGTGTATAATTGATGGTGATGTGAACTTACAGTATTTTATTTTTTTGTACAATACATTATACCGTATCTTACGGTGTTTAATGCCGTATTTTATTTTAAAATTGGCTTAAACAGATACTATATTGCATCTCACATTAGGCTATTAGGGTTTAAGTTTATTGTTAGCTGATTATAGATCAGAATTAGACATATAAACAAACAAATCAAATGTTGATCTTTAAGCTTAAAATTAAGAAAAATTACAAATTTTTTTTTGTTTTGATTTTATTTCCGTTAGCAATCAAAGACGTAAAAGTTATACTAACAATCTTATTTTTTTCGGCTGATTACTGCATGATCAGACACATACACAGGCAAATGAAATTGAGAAAAAATACAAATTCCTATTTTCCGTTTTGATTTTACTTTTATATAGTTGTCAAAGATAGGTAAAAATTACACCAACGTAACATTATTTTTTCAATGCCGCATTAAAGTCGGTACTAAAGTTTTAATACATACCGTATTTAATATAATGTAGAACTGTAGTTTACGATTGTATTATGCACATCACTATTTACAGCTCTATATAATTAGAAGTTGTGACGTTGTTTTCAGCAGAATACTATTTTATACTAAAAAGAGATCGTCTGTTCTCCTGTTTTAACTTTGCTTGTTTACGTAGCCATTCCAGTTAATATATAGAATTCAATGCTTACATTAGACAATAGAGGTGGTGTAGGCAACATAAGATACACAAAAAAATACTCAAATTGTTATTGTTTGCATACTATCCGTAAAGCAAATTAAAAGATATCATAAGTTGAAAAAAGGCACTTCCAATTTTATTTCAAGTTATTTTAATATAATATAATATCTTAAGGCGATTGTTGTACCCATCTCTAATCTAGGGTAATTTGGTGATTTTGTTGTAAACAGTACAGACAACCGTTAACCTTAAATTGATTTAATTCAAGTTTCTATATTTTGACTGAAAGAAAACAGACAATTGCACATTATCTTGCAATTTATACTTTTGGGTTTGATTTTATTTAAAATCTCGAGTGATTTCTGTGATATTTTTTCGAAATTTTCGTAAAATACTGGTTTTATTTAAGCGAGAATGTTGGTAGCAGTGTTCTGGCGCCATTTGCTGTATCGCCGGTGTAACCTCAATTCCACTATTGTGTTCCAAGTAGTTTTTATTATTATTATTGTTTTAAATTAGAATAAAATTAAATTAATTTTAGGTATAATTAATAAAATGGACAGTACAGAACAGATTTCAGTTCAAACAATGGAAGTGGCTGCTCGTAATGTAGATCGAGCATTGGCCATTGATTGTTCAGCACCAACACTTTTAGAATTAATGAATGTTAATCAACAGAATCCATCAACAGCTAGTGGTTTAACTGATTACGATTATCCAGTTTTAAGTAGTTTTCCATCGGCTTTGGCTAATATGCCACAGATACGTTTAACGAATAAAGTGCCACTGCCGCCGGAAATTTTGGAACATTTCGGCCGTATCCTTTTATAGTTTTTCTAGTCTATGGACGTAAAACCGTTGAAATACACCTCCTAGATTGGGGCAAGTGTGAGGCTTGATTTAGGCACAAAAATTGTAGCAGCTAGAGGCCAAGGCGATTCGATTTTTGTACTGTTCTAAACCTAAAACTTAATTTTATCGAATTCCTTAACCGTTTTGATAAGATATCCAATGCCACTGTATGATGGGCTTATTTCCGGAGATTAATCGTGCTTGGTTGACGGTAGATAGTGATATTTATGTATGGACATTTGAAGAGAATTCCGATTTAGCATATTTCGACGGTTTAAATGAGACGATTTTATGTGTTGGTTTAGTTAAACCAAAACCTGGTGTTTTTCATAATTTCATTAAACATTTATTAATTTTAATAACATCAATTGATATTATAATATTGGGTGTAACGTTTAATCAACGAACAAATGGCGGATGTGATGAAATACAATTAATACCAGAACCAATCTTTACAATACCAAATGATGGTGTAACATTTTCAACAATAACAAGTACATTAGATGGTCGTTTATTTTTAGGTAGTAAAGATGGTTGTTTATACGAGATTATCTATTATGCTGAAACTAGTTGGTTTGGGAAACGTTTTAAGAAGATTAATCATTCAACTAGCGCGTTATCATTCCTAGTACCATCATTTTTAAATGCTGCCTTAAGTGATGATGATGGTATTGTACAGATTGTGATCGATAATAGTCGACATATTCTCTATGTATTAACAGAGAAAGGTTCAATTGAAGTGTACGATTTAGGTGATAAAGGTGATGGTTTTCATAAAATTACAAAAATTTCGCAAGCTTCATTGGTAAATCAAGCCGTTAATATTGTCAAGTAATTACACGAAATTTGTTTGATATAACGCGATAATTTTGTGAATTTTCTAGGACTTTGGATAGTCAAAATTTCCGGCCTATTGTCAGTATATCACCGGTTGAATTAGATGAATCTTATCATATTAATTTGGTTGCTGTCACACAAACAGGTGTACGGTTTTATTTGTCGACAAATCTTGTTAATATTACAACACCACAACAACAATTAGAACAACAACAACAGCAACAAAAACAACGTCCGTATTCGTTATATTTACTACATGTACGTTTACCACCTGGTTATTCAGCGAATATAACAGTCCGTCCACGATCTGTACATTTATCACATTATAATCAACGTAATCTAATCTTATTATCGACAGTTAACGATAAAGATGTGTTATGGTGTATTAATTCGGATTTATTTCCATTTAGTACAAATCTAATGGAATCTTATACGACAATCAATTTAGATAGTTGTGTATTAGCAATAGCTGAATTACAACAAACAACACCATTAGATCAATTTTATAAAAATGATTGTATACCATTGATAATTAATCAACATTATAAACAACCGAAAAAATTCGTTATATTAACATCACAAGGTTGTTATATATTTACAAAATTACGTCCTGTTGATATATTAAGGAAATTATTGAATGAAAATCGTGGTCCTGATAATGATTTAGTTAAAACATATTTTATGATACAGAAAGAGGATCAAGCTTGTGCAACAGCATTAATTATTGCATGTTTAGATATTGATGAAAATGTTGAATTAGCTGAAGCTGCAGTCCGAGCATTTTTTCTATATGGTGGTGAACCACGTTTAGCTGCAATCAATACACCGAATCAAACTAGTTTATGTAAAAATTCATGATTTATTTGAACTACAAGATGCCCACTATTGGTATCTCAGAAACTACAGGGTGTCCCGTGAGTCATGCATTTTATCCTAAGGGGCAGATAGGTGATGAAATTCTAAGACGAAAAGTCCTGTACCATTTTACAATCTGACGCACGAGTAATTAGTAATTAATTAAATCATGTAGCAAATCAGGTGCTCGCTGAAGCGATAAAAAGATAGAAGGAAAGAGTCTTGATAGTGGAACGTGGTAAGCGGATCAGTTAGCAGACAGCCGTTCAAACTGAGAGAGCACCTGATTAGTTTAATTAATTACTAATTACCTGTGCGTCAGATAACAAAATGATAATTTTCGTCTTAGAATTTCATCCCCTAAGCTCGGTCCAAGGAGATAATTGAATTTTTTATTGACAGAAAAGTTACTACTACTACATATAAATATGTTTGTATATACCAACATGACGCTTTTATAGTTTCTAGATTTTAACGGGTACAATTAGGGAATTTAGTGTTGTTAGGTTCGGGTCAAGATTCAATTACCTTCGTGGACCGGGTATATCCCCTATGAGGACTTACGGGACAGCCTGTATAAGAGTTATAGAATCGCTCAAATGACATAAAAGTTGTGCTATTTTTTGTTCTACAATTTTCAGTCAAGAGAAGTTGAATATCTTGATCCATTCCTGAATTGTTATAAAAAAAACCTGAAAATTTCGGGGTGTTTTTTTTTTGTGAATATCTGTTTGATGAAACTTTGTATGGGGATAACATTGATTACTGTCAATTCAATTACGTCTGCGGAATTTTTCTAGTATTTCTAAATTTTGAGCAATAATCAACTTTTGTTTTTTTTTATGGCCGCCATATTGGATTCTAGGGCAGCTATTCACTTCGAGAGATAATGGAAATTCTTATTTTTTTAATAATAATTCAGGAACGGATCAAGAGGAGCAAAAAATAGCACAACTTTTATGTCATTTGAACGATTCTGTAACTTATAGTTTCTGAGATACCAATGGTGGGCGCCTCGAAATATTCACCCTCTTGTATAATCGAATTTTCAACAGTTTCAGGTACAATGTTCTCGCCAAATTTAGTATCAACACCGCTACCACAACAACAACAACAACAATATCAAAGTTATGCAAACCATTCGGGTTTCGATCTAAACAGCCCTTTTGTATTTTCATCGAAACACAACGGTTTGTATTTGTATTTGGGGCGAATTTTGCGACCGATTTGGAATCGTAGATGTATAGAGAAGATCATTATAGATTCAAAAACAACAATTGTATGTTGTATTCCGATTTAAGGGGATTCCGGACCAGTATGTCGATTCGGCGTGCGAAAACAGCCAATTTTCAAACAGCGATTACTCGCTTCTTTTTTAAGGGTATGGTATCACTATACCGGCGTATATTGGATTCCATATAATTTCCATAAGAACAAATTTTTCGTTTCCTGTCAAAACGGTAAGAAATAAATCAGTTTTGTAAACGGATTTAGTTGACAATTATTCTGTAGATCCACCTTACACCGTGTTTTTCTTTAAAAGTCAATTAGATTTTTCATGAAATCGCAAAAACTAGGTTTGACTCTACATTTTTAGGTGAAAAACCTAGTTTTTGCGATTTAATGAAAAATCTAATTGACTTTTAAAGAAAAACAAAGGTGCAGGGTGGATCTACAGAATAATTGTCAACTAAATCCGTTTATAAAACTGATTTATCTCCTACCGTTTTGACTGGAAACGAAAAATTTGTTCTTATGGAAATTACATGGAATCCTGTATAAGAATATCATACCCTTAAGATAATGTCAAAATATGATATGAGTTGGATAGAGCATTTAAGGCAACATGCTCTAAAGCTTTCTATTTTGAAAAAAGCCGAGAACTTGAAGCTCGCTTAAATTTTGAAAATTGGGTGAGTTTCAGGAAAAATGTGTACTCCCTTTTCACCTATTATTTACAAGTATTAAAATTAATTAATTTGCCTCTTGATTGGTATGAAAATATCGGAAATTGTATCAACTTCATGACCATATCATTATAAATGGAAAATATTTTGAAAATTGCCTGAAAATTTGATTTTAAATAGGCGTTGTTTGTTTGTATTGTAATTAAGTTCGTCATATAAAAGATAGATGGTGTCGTGTTTTATGTCTGTCCACTTTGTTGTAAGAATTCAATGTTGCCAGACGTCGTTTACATTTATAAATGAGACCACACCGCCTGTTTCTATTGGATTCATTTCTTTTTTATTCATTTTCAGTTCTGTTTATTTATTCCATTTTTTTTTCATCGGTTGATATTCCTGCCATTGTATTAGCGACTGCTATAATTTTCGGTTTCATATTTACAATTTTAGCATTTACTTTTATAAATAATTAAATGAAAAAAAAACGACGGCTGGCAACATTGAATTCTTAAACACAGTGGAGAGACATAAATGACTACACCATCTATCTGGTATATAACGAACTTAATCACAATAACAACAAACAACGCCTATTGAAAATCAAACTAGCAGGCCGATTTTCAAAATATTTTCCATTCATGATGATATGGTTGTGAAGTAAATTAAATTTCCGATGTTTTCATACCAATCAAGAGCCAAATTAATTAATTTTAATACTTTTAAATAATAGGTGAAAAAGGCAACCAAATTTTCCCTGAAACTCACTCAGTTTTCAAATTCTCGACTTCCATATTACCTTTCTAAATCCGAGAGTATGATTTTCTATTTTGAAAATTGTGCATGGCATCGCGTTTGGAATTTTTTTTAAATTTTCTTCAGTTATCGGAGAACTAACAAACATATCGGGAAAATTCTTAAATATATGGATAGCTCTTTCAATTTGCTGTCTAAATCAATTGATAGATATTAAAAAATTGATAATATTGGTTAAGTTTTAGCCAGTTATGAAGGAAAATCTACGAAAAAAGCAGGCTCCAAGAGTTTTCTCAGCTATTCAGTATTTTATCAAATTTTTCCAAAATAAAAAGCTTTAGAATATGCACCTTTAAATGCTCTATTCAACGCGAGTTAATTTTTTATAATATCTTAAAAAAACAAGCGAGTAATCGCTGTTTGAAAATTGACTGTTCTCGCACGCCGAATCGACATATTGGTCCGGAATCCCCTTAATTCAACGATTATTTCTAATTGTATTTATTAGAATTGTAGTAGTGTATCGAATGATTGTTGCAAATGGATTTTGAATTGTTTAACAACTTTACACAACTTCTTATTATTAAATACACAATTATCAGTGGGTGATAGTACAACTATTGTAACAATTCAACAACAACAACAACAAGATCGTTTAAATCACACAATACAAGACGCACAAATTGAGGAACGTTTATCATTAAATAGTTTAAAAGTATTCACTTGTCATTGTTGTCAAGTGATTGGTTTATGGAAGATTTTATGCGAACATCAATTCCATATATTGATCAATCAATTACCAGAACAACAAAAAGAAATTCTACAGAATACAACATTTAAAGATCTATTTTTATATGGCCATCAATTATGTACATCATTTATAACAGTATTGATTGATAATTATTTAAATGATAACGCTAGTATTGATTCAATTAGTAATAAATTACGTGAAATTTGTCCGTCATTATATAGAATTGAAGATGCAACATTTTCAAAAGCAAACGAATTATTAAAATCAACAAAAACATTAACGAATCTCGATGAGAAAGAGGAAATGTTACAATCAGCATTACAATTATGTAAATCAATAGCACCAAATATAAATTTACCATTGATTTGTAAACAATTTGTTCTATTAAAAGCATATAATGCTGTTATTGATTTATGTACAATATGTGCGAAAAAAATCGATCCAGATAATATAGCTGGACATTTTTATAAAGAATCAGCATCAATAGCAAATAATACAACAACAATTGGTGATCAAGAAGGACAAGAAATCTTCCATAAACGTATGAATATCTATAAGGAGATCTTTAATATGTTGGATATTTTATATGACGAGAATCCTATAGGTTTGAAAATTAACGATTCACAAATTAATTCAGAAAACAAAACTATAGTAAGTTATAATTTTTACTGTTTATTTATTGATTAATTAATAGCTAATTATACAACAAGTGCGTTATTGGGCAAATAAGACGCGAGACCCGCGAGGCCTTAGCCGTTTTATTTGCCCCTTAAAGCAAGAGTTATATACAAGATTTTATCCAACACCGTTGTGTTATGACACCATAATTCAATCGATTTTAGACCAGTAAAGTACCTCATAACTCACTAGTGAGTTATGAATATAATGAATATAACTCACTATTATAATATTTTTATTGGAGCAATTATTTAATATTAAATCAAAACATATCTACGAAAAATAATTGAAAGAGCTTAATATTTGCATGCGCGTTAACACACTAAATTATACTACACACATCACGCCCTATACTAACCAATAAAAATGCGTAATTTCTATAACACACTAGTGTGTTATAAGGTGCTTTATTGA
>JAZBGW010000302.1:0-11421 GCA_037464815.1 Mylabris variabilis | reverse complement strand
CATTTATGTAACGTCTTTTTTTTGTGTATTAAACGCTTAAAATATGATTTTAAAACTTTCTAATGTTTTTCTTTGATAATACAAATTGTCAATTATAATATCGTGGTTTCTTTTGTTTTTATTATTATAATTTCTGGAATTGTGTCCAATTAAGATAAATTAGATAAGTCTTGTTTAAAGGGAGAAAAAAACCACAATGATGATGGTATTATTGTTATCATTAATATGAGTAAAAATCATAGAAAGTCGCAAATTATTTCATGATATTTTATGGTAATTATATTAACGTCAGTTCCTGTAGTTCTATTGTTGTCTTTTTTCGAAAAAAATATGTCTTCATTATTATCATTTAAAATTCTAAGAAATTAAATATCTACATAATGCAATTTAAATAAATAATTTTTTTGATTCATTTATTTGTTAATTGCAATTACACGTAAAGGTAATTGTTCTTTATACCGTTAACAATAAGGATTTAATTCGAGAATGAGTCAAATTTGTTTCAAGGTTTTCATTTTATTTTCTTTATTTTTCAATTTTTATTTCCAATGATATTTCTCGTATTTCAAATTAAAAAAAATAATGTTAGATACAGCAAGTATATTTCCACATGTTCTTTTCTAATGTTTATATTTAAAAAACACTATGATTCATTTATAATAATCTCATATATTTGTTAAGAAAAAATATGTGCATCTTAAATATAATTATAGATAAGGAGAATAATGTAAATATTATGATATTTTTAATTAATTGATCAACACAATATTATAGATAGGATAATACAGAAATAACGTTGGAAATTTCGCCAAAATTTTAAAATTTAGGTGTTTATTATTAGAAATTCAATGTCGCCTTGTATACAGGCTGTTTTTTTTTTAAGTGGTTAATTCGTATGAAACTCCTACTAGTCGGCAAGCGATTCGAAAAATACTTCAAGGATTCATAGGTGTGGGAGTGGAGACCATTTTGGCAAAATTATAACCTCGTAGCTTATTTATAAGTTGGTTAAAAAACGATCGTCTTGAACAATGCTGCAATTTTTAAAAACTAGCAACATTTTACAAAAAATGCGAAACGTTTCGATCTGTTCCAGAATAAAATGAAGAAAAACGAAAAAACTATTAGTCGTTTTGCGTGCTTTGCTCATTTTTATAAATTGTGACATTGTTAGAAACGATCGTTTTTTGACCAAGTTCAAATGAGCCGCGAGGCTCTAATTTTGCTAAAATGATCCCTATATATAAATCTTTGAAATATTTCTCAAATCGCTCTCCGACTAGTAGGAGTTTCATAAGAATAGACCACTTTAAAACAAACCCTGTATACAACCTGTTCCATTATTGATTCTAAATAATCTCACAATTGATTTAATTATCGAGAAAAATTCATTTAATTATCATCAAGGGTGTTCTTATTCTATTTATTCTAATTCTTTATAATGTCGTTTGTATTAAATTAGAATTTTATGTACTAAAGTCCACATTCAGTTTATTTTGAATTAGTACAAAGAAAATTACGTTTCCCTCTTGATGCCAGTAACGGATTGGTAAATTTTTTCGGCCCCGACGATTACTATGAAAATCGACCTTCAGTAAAACAATAATAATCACTTTTAGTTTCAACTGTTTTTTAGTGTCAGTCACGATTTTTTAATGTTGTTGAAAAATAAGAACTCTTCTAATTGAACTAGTCAGTACCTCTTTAACTATGATGGTGGCAAATCTTTCATCATTAATTATCGGTTAAACAGATATCCTATATCCAGGGTCAGTAGGCGCTACATCTTGTGGGGCTCCTGGCCATAATAATGTAGAGAGACCTCCTCTCATATGAAAGATTTTGATTTATTTGTTGGTTTCAAGAGTATACAAGAAAGTTCTTTTTTTGATCAAAAATTGATGATCCAGAACTACTGCGTCCTAAAATCTAGATTAAAGTGGAGAAAATTCAGGTGTAAAACTTTATAAAGGTGCCTCAATCATCCCTTCCTTATTGATTGTGTAGAAAAATTCGTCAAAAATTGGTGGTTTATAATCAAAATATCTTAAAGGGAAGCTGGAGTCAAGCCTCGATTCGGTGTCCAAAAAAAGTGACTTTCTAATTATCGATTTCTCGTTTGTTTTCTAACTTATTCAACAGCTTTGAGTTGGGCGTTTCACGGTGCCCTCAACGGAGTTTTGGAAAATTTTTACCCAATTCTAAAGAGAAAGAGAAAAATGTCGGAGGATGTCAAAATTTTTCTTATCTTGCCATGTGTACAATTTTAAAGATAAAAAATTGAACTGACGCTTTTTAGAAAGCTTATCTATGAACAAATAGTTCTCTAAAAATCCAATTTTGGAAAATCAAAAAAGTTAGAAAATTTTCTTTAATTTTTTTTCAATATTTTTTTTGAAAACTTCAGGGCACTTAACACAATTTTACAAGCAAACCACCAGAGATCGAAGTTTCAGATTGCGATCATTTTTTTTTTGGCGGATACGTAGTTCATTCTATTCAAGTTTAATGAAAATATTGAGGGTTAAAGTTACCCCTGCAAAATTAGTTTTTTTTTCCAAATATTTCTGGAACAGCTCTATTTTTTTAGTGGTTTAAAAACTAGATGATAGAGGTTCACTAGGGGTATCAAAAGGTGTAAACCGAATTTTCAGCCCTTGTTGGGGGTTAAAATTATAGATAATTGTATGCAATGGTTGTCTTGCAATTCTCTATCCCATAGTAGAGCATCTCACCATGATAATTCTTATGCTAATAGAAAATTACAAAATAAAAGTAACTTGTTCGCGGGTTTTTCTGTATTTTACATAGTTAACCTGCAAATAGCTCTTAGGAATTGTACCTTTTAGGGTCAAATTTGAAAATTAATTATTTTGAACTGAACCGAAAACCGTTATTTTTGCAGGAACGAAAACCGGAACCGAACTAAATTTTTTTTAATTGAGCCGGAATACAAGAAAAAATAACGGTTCGAAACCTTGCTTACAAGCATTGTTCGTTGTCAAGACACATACATAACGCAAATAAGTTGCATAACAAAAAAAACACTAGAAAATGAAGTCATCCGCCACGGATTTTTGCAATTCTTACTTTATTCAACTTGCTATAATTTTTATAAATTATAAATCTTAGTACGGTCCTGTTTTTTATATTATTATTCTACCATAACTAGCAAGAATTTAAAAAGACGTCCTTGTTGTGCCTGTACAAAGTTCTATTTTCCATTTCCTATTTTCTTAGTCTACCAATAACAATGAAATTCTAGTGTAATAATCACTATTATTGTTTAAACATAAACTATTGTTCAATTATCGTTTTATGTTGCAGAGATGAACTTTCTTATCACTATTATTATCATGTCAAATAGAACGGAAATATTACAATAGAAGAAAATAATTATATAAAATACAATTATTATATGGTTTAATTGAAATAGAAATTAACAAATAAAGATGAAATTAACAGAAATATTACGTTATTTATTTTTTATTGTATTGATGTTTGTGAATTCGTATGGATTATTATCAGGTCCAAATGTTTGTATCAGACAAGAATCGTAAGTGTTTCAATTTAATTTCTAATTAATCAATTAATTTAATAATTTAAATTATTATTATTATTTTTAGTTATACAACAACTGTACGTGTATCGGAAGAACAACCGTATCAAGTACGTGAATATGTATGGTGTTTAAATTTCCCACCACGTTGTTCAAAATATAAAATTAAACATAAAACTGTCTATCGTATACAAAATTTAGTTAAATTTCGTCCAGTTGAAGAATGTTGTAAAGGCTATACGAGAAGTAATAGTGAAGATCGTTGTCTACCAATATGTTCAAAAGATTGTATACACGGTACATGTGTAGCACCTGATCAATGTTTATGTGAAACAGGCTATGGTGGACCGTATTGTGATATTTGTAAGTTTTTTGAGATACAGGGCGGTTTTTTTTGTCAATTCTTCGGAAAATTCTATTAGTTAGCGAGCGATCCGGAAAATACAGGGTGTTTCTTTTAATTCGAACGAAACTCCTAGTAGTTGGCGGACGATTTGAAGAATATTTTAAGAGGGGGGGGGGGGGCAGAGATCATTTTAGCAAAAGCAGAGCGCCGTAGCTCGTTTGGAAGTCCGTCAAAAAACGACTTATTTCGGCAATGTCGAAATTTTCAAACATTGCAGTACATATAAAATAACTTAGAATGATTTGGGGATTCCCGTAAAATAGTTTTTTTTTTGTTTTCGGCCACTGTATCCAGAAAAAATTGAGAAACATTCTTCTCAGACATCGATCGTGTAAACATTGAAATGCACTAGTTATGCGCCTCTTCAGTTGTTCTATTTTTATTTTACAAGTGTTTATATTAGCGAGTTATCGCATTTGTTTACTTAAACAAAAAGTATCCTTGACATTGAAGACTTATAAGCTCTGTCCTAACTAACAATTGCAAACCATTGGATCAGAGGCATGCGCATATCCATTTTAGTGTTCCAACTGTATTCAATTCTAACGTTAAAATGAATATGCGGATGTCTCTGATAGTTTCGGGTGCTATTGTTAGTTGGAACAGAACTTATTATGCTAATAATAAATGTATGTGACTTTTACGTATTTGTTTCAATGAAATGTAGGAAATCTGAAAAAGTCGTAACCTTATGGTTTGACAAATAGAATAATAATAATAATAAAATAAAACGGGAAAAATGAAAAAACAATAAAACAAATAGTCATACTATTGATAGGTCATTTATTAGCCATATAAACAACCTCTCTTCTTGAAAATTCTGGAATTGCCCCAATTTATATTTGAATGAATATTGCCTTGTGTAGCGGTTCGTTTTTTTACAAATATCGAGATTCGAATTCGTTTTCATCTTTAATGTAAAAAAGACAGACAATAAATCATGTGTAGACATTTGTTTACATTGGAGTCATGCATAAAATGTTTTTTTTTCTTAAATAAAAAACTGAATAAATGTTATAACAGAATTTTCCAGTGTATTTCAAACATTTGTTCTTACTGTCGGCATGTAAATTTCGTGCTAGACTGTTAAGGACCAATATTTTTTACAAAAAAACAAACTATTTTATTGTGTTTTCTATGAGAAAATGTTTATTTTGGGCGGGTAAAATTCTTCTGCGGACCAATATCGGTTTCTGTGCCAGGGGTTGAGAAGCACTGGTTTACAGACGTTCATAAGAAACTCATGGGAGAGAACAATGACCGGTCAATCTCGTTTGTAACTTTTTAATTTTTTTCGGGGCGTAAAGGACAAATTTCAAAAACCTAATTGCTTCGGACGTATTCCAGTATTTTAACACTTTTGACGGGTGTAGAATGTGTTCCTGAATCTTGCTGTGTATTCGAAAGTTAGATTTGATTTCACCCATTTTCCAACGAGCTATGGGGTCCTGCTTTTGTTAAAGTGATCTCCGGAGACCTCTCTCAAAATCCTTAAAGTATTATTCAAACCGTCCAACTAATAGGAGTTTCGTTCGAATTGACCACTTTTAAAAAATACGCCTTGTATTGCAGGGTTTGTAGGGGGCGCCCTAGAGAGCTCCTTAGCAAAATTAGAACCTCTCAGCTCATTTTGAAATTGGTAAAAACGCTCGTTTCTGACAATGTTGCAATTTCCGAAATCTATCCAAAGACATAAAATGACTTACAATGACTCGGAGACCTTCCCAACATTGATTTCTGTTGTTTTTAGTCATTTTATCCTATAACAGGAAATGTTTCGGAGTTTATGTAATGGAGAAAAACGAAAAAAATCACTGTTGTGAGGGTCCACGAGTCATTTTGAGTCGTTTTGAGTGATTTGCTCGTTTTTTGAAAATTGCGACATCCGAAACGATCGTTTTTGACCAACTTTGAAATGAGCTACAGAGTACAGGGTTCTAATTTCGCTACAAGTGCTGAAGAATTGACTACTTTTTTTTAAAAAAACCTCTGCAATTCGATTAGATGTTGAAATTATATAATTTTTTGTTGTAGCTTGCCCGAAAGGTTTATGGGGTCGTGAATGCCAAAATCAATGTGAATGCCAAAATAATTCTACATGTGATCCATTCGATGGTGAATGTCGATGTTCTAGAGGCTGGATCGGTAAACATTGTGAACAGAAATGTACAAATGGCACTTATGGACAAGATTGTTCAGAGAAATGTCGTTGTGAGAATGGTGAATGTGATCATGTTTCTGGTGAATGTTTATGTTATAGCGGTTGGACAGGGCCATTGTAATTATTATTATTATTTAATTATTAATTAATTAATTATCAATTATATAAAATTATAGATGTGATCGATTATGTCCGAAAGGTACACATGGTATTGAATGTAAATCAGAATGTCGTTGTCAAAATAATGGTACATGTGATCCAGAAACTGGTGAATGTTTCTGTAAACCCGGTTGGTCTGGTTTAGTATGTGCAAATCGTTGTCCATATGGTTATTGGGGTGATAATTGTACACAACCATGTGATTGTTATAATGGTGCATCATGTCATCATATAAGTGGCGAATGTGAATGTTTACCAGGTTTTATTGGTGATCGTTGTTTAGATACATGTCCAGATAATAAATATGGTTTAAATTGTACATTAAATTGTCAATGTAAAAATAATGCTGAATGTTCATATATTGATGGTAAATGTACATGTCAACCAGGTTGGACTGGTAAATTATGTAATCAACGTATATGTCCAGATGGTTTATGGGGACCAAAATGTCAACATACATGCGAATGTACAAAAGATAATACAGAAATGTGTCATCCATGGACTGGTGAATGTCAATGTAAATCCGGTTGGAATAGTAAAGATTGTTCACGTCCATGTCCAATATTAACTTATGGTAAAAATTGTCAAGGTAAATGTCAATGTAAAAATAATGCAAAATGTTCACCAATTAATGGTACATGTATATGTCCACCGGGTTTTACTGGTATTGATTGTGGTGAAAATTGTCCACCAAATACATTTGGTGAAGATTGTACACAAAAATGTGATTGTAAAAATGGTGCAAATTGTTCAACAGAAACTGGACAATGTCAATGTGCTGATGGTTGGGAAGGTCAACATTGTGATCGACCATGTAGTAATCAATCATATGGTAAACAATGCAGTGAGAAATGTACATGTAAAAATGGTGCTTCTTGTAATCCACAAAACGGTTAGCTTTTTTATTTTATTTTTATTTATAAAGTGTTGTATTCACTAACTTATTTAAGATTGATTACTGACACCAAGCGAGATATTGACACTATCTATCTCATTCTTTACAATTTCATTATACCGGCTGAGTCACCTAAAACGAAACGTTTCTATGGCAACTTTCATTATTTGGAGGAGGGACCCTAGAGAACATTTTAGCAAAATTAGAACCTCGTTTGGAGGTTGGTCAAAAAACGCTCGTTTCTAGCAATGTTGCGATTTTCAAAAAACGAACTAAACACGCAAAACAACATAGAATGACTCGAAGATCCTTCCAACATTAATTTTTTTTCTTTTTCTCCATTTTATTCTAGAACAGGCGGGAATGGTTCGCATTTTTTCTAGAATGCAATGGAGCAAAACGAAAAAAAAACAATGTTGGGAGGGTCTTCGAGTCATTCTTAATCGTTTTTGAAAATCGCAGCCTTGTTCAAAACGAGCGTTTTTTTGACCAACTTCCAATTGAGCTACGAGGTTCTAATTCCGATAGAATGATCTCCACGTGCCACCCTACAAATCTTTGAAATATTTTTCGAATCGCTCGTCAAATAATGGGAATTGCCATAAAAACTTTTCGTTTTAGGTGACTCAACTTAATAATTGAAAAGGGGACAAGTATAAAACAATTTTTGCTCAAATTACCGCTCTACTATCCTATTTTTTTTTTCATTTATACCGGGTGATAATGAAAACAAGCTATAAGCTGTGATTTTTTGTTTTTTCAAAAATTTATTGAAGTGAAACTTCTTCTATTTCATTAGTGCCTTCGTAGCAAAAAACATTGAACGTTCAAAAAGTCATGGCGCCACAGCTTCAAATCATACATTGTATACAGGGTGTCTCCTAGTGATGGACCATCAAAAGTGTAAGAAGTTCTAATTAATGGATATTTCTGAAATTTGGTATATAACCATTTTGCCGTCTAAAGTACCTTTGGAAAATATTTTTATTGTTCTAGCTACCCCAGTTATATGGGGTAGTGTACCCTACTCTCTTATCTTAAGTAAAACAGTATATAGGATGATTCAAGAGGATAAGCCATTAAAAGTATAAGGAGTTGTCATTGATGGAAGTTGATGAAATTTGCTATATAGCCGTTATGTCGCCTGAACTTTCTTTAGAAAGCTACCCCCGTTATATGGGGTAGTGCACCCTACTTTTTCACTTTAAATAGAATGGTATACTTTTTATTGCTTTTTGAATTCATTGATGAAATCGAAAGGGACTTTGATACGATTTTCTCCATGTTTGAAGTTTTTTGAAGAAGAAAAATAAATCAATAAATCAGACGTTTAACGTGTGTAGCTTGTTGTTGAAAATCGCAATATCGTCAGAAACAAGCGTAATTTGACCAACTTGCAAATCAGCTACAAGCTTCTAATTTTACTAAAATGATCTTCAGGGACTGCAAATTCTTGAGATCGACCACATTTAGATCCGACATTAGGTATAGCTTGTTTTTATTATCACCCTGTATACAAATCATATAGCCCGTCTCACCTCGCTTGTACCCCCTAGTGTTTTTTTGGTTGTTTATGAAATTATGAAAACTAATGCTCGAAGTGTTACAGGGTAACATGAAAAGAATATTTAAGTAATAATATAGAGCTAGCAAGTCGGGAAAGAAATTTGAAATTTCCATTAGATTATTTTGTAGACCACTCTGTTAGCAAGTTCTGAGAATCCTGCATATGATCATAACATTTTCATTTCTTAATTGTCTTACAGTTTTTAAAAAAAGTGGCAGAAAATTCCTCGTTGAGGTAGGTCGTCTATTGTTTTGCGTTTTACTCTCTTTTACAAAGAATTATTTAATGTTTACTATTTATCTAGAAATCACATTTGTTGAGTCGATAGTAAGTGCGCTGTGTTTGTTTATAAAGTGTTTTTTTTTTTCATAAACTTGAAATTTTTATCATTTGTATTGTTTTTTTCATTCAACTATTGAATAAATTCATCTCTAACGACAAAAAAGCAACAATACAAATTATAAATAATCTGAAGTTGATGATAGGAAATATTTTGTAAACGAACACAACTTATTACCGACACTATCAGAAGTGATTTCCAGATAAATAGTAAATATTAAATAATTCCTTGTAAAAGAGAGTAAAACGCAAAACAATAGACGACCTACCTTAATGAAGATTTTTTACCACTTTTTTCAAATACTGTAAAATAATTAAGTAGTGAAAATATTACGATCATATGCAGGCTTCTTAGAACTTTCTAACAGAGTAGTCTACAAAACAATTAGTGAAAATTTCAAAAAAGAATTTAGATTTCTCATCTTCCCCAACTTGCTATGTCGGTGTTCTTATTAGTTAAATATTCTATGTATGTTACCCTGCAACACCTCGAGCGCTAGTTTTGATATTTTCATATACAACCAAAAAAATGCTAGAAGGTACCAAGCGAGATGAGACACCCTGTATAGAATAAGCGATTGAGACAGTTATTTGCAGGTTACAGAAACGTAACTAGTCTCTAAAAGTTTAGTGAATACTACTCATAATTTAAAATTGCACGATTGTTTGTTATTATTGTATTTGTTGCATGCTTGTTTTTTTTTTTGGTGTTTTAATTAGGCACCTGTACTTGTGGAGCGGGCTATACAGGCAAATATTGTGAATATAAATGTGAATTTGGCTATTTCGGTCAGGATTGTATGCAACCATGTCAATGTGAAGATGGTCATCATATTGGTTGTGATCCGATTAGTGGCAAATGTTTTTGTAAACCAAATTGGAAAGGTATAAATATACTTTTGTTATGTTTTTGTAGCATTTTCGTGATTTCCATCAAAAAAAAATATAATAAAAATAGAGATAATATTTTATATTTGTTTGTTTATTTAGGGGTTCGTTGTGAAACACACTGTCCAGATGGTAAATGGGGTGCAAAATGTGAAAATGATTGTATATGTAAAAATAATAGTTCATGTGATCCAGAAACTGGACAATGTTATTGTGCCCGCGGTTGGCAAGGTATCGATTGTACAAAACCATGTAATAATGGTTATTATGGTATTGGTTGTAAACAAAAATGTCCTGATAATAATATAATAACAATTGGTAATAAAACATGTGATCATATAACTGGTGAATATATATGTCCACCTGGTTATATTGGTATAACATGTGAACATCCATGTCCAGTTGGTACATTTGGTAAAAATTGCCAACAAAATTGTTCATGTAAAAATGGTGGTGATTGTCATCATGTTACTGGTGAATGTCAATGTTTACCAGGTTGGATTGGTAAAAATTGTGCAATACCATGTGAACCAGGACGTTTTGGTATGAATTGTAGTCAACATTGTAAATGTTCAAATGGTGGTGAATGTCGTAGGAATGATGGTGTTTGTCGTTGTAAACCTGGATGGACTGGAACACAATGCACAGAAAGTAAGTTTTAATTTAAATTCACCCAACTGTTCTGCTCCTTAGTAGTTTAGTGCCAAGGCCTGGGGTTCAATCCCGCCGGGCAGAGTCAAATTTACAAATCAACGACGGCGTGAGAGAGCACATTTGGCATCAAGAAATGCCAAGGTGCAAATCCATCCAAACCTGCCCTGAAGTAGTGCCAACGGGGGCGGAGAGGATCATGAAAAAAAAGAAGCAAAAAACTTTTTTTACACGGTCTTTTTATACGATGAAATAACACGATTCACCAACATACTTTTTTTACACGAATTTCTTATTTTAGCACGAATCCTAAATTTTTTAGTTCTAATTTTATCAGTGTAATCAGAAGTCGGTTTATTGACTTTGCTCCATTTCTGGAGTTAAAAGGGATTTTCTTTAAAAAAATATAAGTTGTCGTTATATCTCGAAAGCGCTAAAACCTATTCAAAATTGAATAAAATAGATGAAATCGTCACCAAAAACTGTGCTAAATCAGAAAACGTTTTATTTTTTTGAAAGATTACGAAATATATAACGTCACCAAAATAGTGAAAAAATAAAAAAAGTTGGATAACTTGAAAACAAAAGAACATACCAAAAATCTAGAATAAGTTCCAACATGTGGATAACTAAACAAACGTTGGCGCTAACTTATTTGATTTAAAAAAAGAACCGACAACATAACCATTTTCCAACGTTAGCGTCAACCTTCAACCACACATTGGGCAAACACCGTTGGCGCCAACGTTGGGACCAATATGTCGATTCGGCGTGCGAAAACAGTCAATTTTCAAAC